>NW_019091483.1:264903-300961 GCF_001949145.1 Acanthaster planci | reverse complement strand
ACCCAAATGAACCTAAGCCAGCCCAACCCAACCCATACCAACCCAACCCAAATCAACCCAACCCATACCAACCCAACCCAAATGAACCTAAGCCAGCCCAACCCTACTCAATCCAACAATCCCTAACTTGCCAAACTCAAACTCCATCTAGACAAGGCATTTCATTGGCCATCCCACCTTTCTCTAAACTCAGCGAGTCCAGCGCCCGGTACCCTCCATTCACAATACCGAACTTGGCCCCCGCCTCCATAATGGCCTGGTGGATGGCGACTGCCGCCTCATTACTGAAATGCATCTCCCATCCCAGCTCCCCCACGAAGGACAGCCGGAGGGCCCGAGCTTTGTGCCCAGCTATGTCAATCACTTGGTGGGTATAGAAGGGGAAGGCCTTGTCGCTGAGATCCGCCGAGGTGAGTGACTGCAGAAGCTCTCGACTGATAACAACAAAAACGACCAAAAACGTAACAGAAATCCGATCTCTTGTTTACGCCCTAACTTTTGGCTAGATAAAACACTGTGGGCTACCTTGTAGGTTCCTAACAGAATGTGCAAGAAATGGTTTCTGAAAATTGACACTGTTGAGGAAAACCTCCGATACAGCTTACTAAGAGACAAAAGTTTGTGGGGGGTTAAAATAGTACATTTGAAACAGGAGATGGGCTTGGGGATGATAAATGCACTGAGCTGAAGGTAACGTCCAGGCTAGGGCCTGGAGACAGTAATGTACACATGTGCAAGACAAAGGCTGTGTCCGAAACAGGCTTCCAGAGCTATGGCTATGTATACTGTCTATGCGTTTCCACATACTTTCAATGGAGTGAAGACCTAGCTCTAAACAACAGATTCAGATGCAGCCAAACGTCCTTGCTGACCTACGAAATGGCCTCACTACTAGTGTAGCACTTTTTGCTATAGAGGGCAGGGATTCTTTGATCACATGTACATCTAGCAGAGCCATGAATACAAGGTTCTAGATCCATTTCTGGAGTGTCAAATTAAGGTGAGAAGTCTTCAGACACATGCCTTTTGGGACCCTGTATGCTCAAAACACCCATGTCTTCAGAGTGGTCCAGAATGCTGCAGTCAAACTGCTCGTCCTCCATGATGGTTTTCATGTGTGTCTTGACATGCTGGGCCACGCCCCCTCCTGCTGCTACATAGAAGCCCCGCCCATCAAAGGCTGGGTCGAGAGCAGAGCCCGTGCCACTCTCAATCATGGACACAGTCAGGTCGCATTCAACGCCCCCAGCCTTATTTAGGGCACAGGTGTAGACAACAGACCCTGGAATACAAAGCAAGTTTAACAGCCCTTTCAAAGAAATGTTGGCTCTGTAATAAACCACCTTATTGCAATAAGAACAGGTAACTAGTTTCAGTAAAACCCACAGAACAACTCCCTGTGCCTTACCAGCTGGCTTGGACATATTGTTGGTGAAAATCCAGTCCATTGCTTTCTGCGCATCCGGCCCCGTCACGTACATCTTGCCAAAGTAGGACATGTTGAAGATGGCAACGCTTTCCCTGCACGTCATACACTCCTTCTCAATCTGCGAAATATAAACCAATCAGGTACCCCCCTCCAGTGAAAAATCCACACTGGCTTTGTTGAGGCTGACACAGCACAGAACAGCACCTCAAGTAACCCAGAAAATTGCAAACAGAAGGTTTGCATGGCCGTTATCTTGCAGGCCTGTGATTTTGTTCCATGGAGTATGCACAAAGGACGGTTCCCCGTGGAACAATGAACTGCCCTGCCAGATGGCTACCACGCAAAGCCTCTATTGAATGATGCAGTAACATTTCTTCCATTAGCCCTCATCTGGACTTTCACCACATGGCTCCTTTAATGTCAGCATATTCTCCTGCAGCTGACTACCAGAAAATCAATGACAAACACTTACAATGTTGTGGTGCTTGGGGAAGTCAAAGGTGTAATCGTCGCCAAGCAACTGCTTGTAGCGGTAGTTCTCGTGCTTAGGGTGGTCATAGTAGCCATAATAGTCATACTTCAAAACCTGGTGGAGCAAATCATGTAATGGGTCATTCTATAAAATCAGGGTCCAAAAGTGTGAAATTTGTGTGTCCCTGTTACACCTGACCTGTGTAATTTTATGTCAAAATATCACTGAAATTAATATCAAACCATTTTTTATATGTTTGGCAGGTAATTTGCATTATTTCATCACTCTTGGAAATTAGAGAATGTGTTCTGAATTTATAAAGTCATATTTAAAATGTCCAAAAGATTGGACCCCTAATTTATAGAATGACTCTGATCTGCAAGTTTACATGTGAATGGAACAGCAATGGGTCACAAAACTGCCCAACTTCAATTTGATAATCTCTATAAAATACAGTGGTTAATTAATGCTTTTTTAAACAATATTTTATTTCAGAATTTAAAAAATATACGTTTTCATAAGTAAAAGAGGTTAGGTAACACGGTAACTGAAAAAAGTAACGAACATTTTTTGTAACATTGAATCCAACAAGCATTTCAAAAAATTTATTATTTTGACTATTGGAATCCATTGGGGGTTGTGCATCTGTTTCATAGCGATATAACCAGTACAGATCTGCTATTCTGATATATTTGCACGTCACTGTTACTGCTGTTCATGGAAGGGCATTTGTAATTATGCAGATGGACAGTGATTACCGGAGCAGGTCCATCTGTAGCAAACCAGCCTGGCCTCTCCCACCCAAGCCTCTCTTGGTAAACACATCCCGCATCTTCAAGGACCTGCGGTACAAATAAAAGGAAGGGTAATGGGCGAGTCTGTGCGCAAGGGGCACGGCGAGTTTCAGTAAGAAAAAGGTATGTGGGCTCGTGAATTTACTGAGCCACGGTCGTCATTAGCACTGATGCCAAAGTCATCACAGGTAAAGGGGGAGTGTGGCTGAGTGGTTTAAGGGCTTGTAACTCATGATAAAAGGGTCAGGGTCCAACTGCTGTCAATAAACTGTGGCTTTGAGTGAGTCACTTCACACCTGCTTGCCTCATTCTACCCAGGAGAATAATTGGGTATCACCATGAGCTGGAGAGCCACCTGCAATGGATGGACATCCCATCCAGGGGAGTACAAAAATATTCTCAACAGTTTCATGCCAAGAACACCAGAGACAAAGACCGGCCTGATAAGCCACGATAGCTTGGGACAGACGTTTTCATGATATAGATAGCCAATAGTGGGGATAAGAACATGCTGTCTGCTGTACATACGTATGTATGATTAAATCCTGTAAATTCAAAGAGTCCAAAGCCGACAGGATGGGACCCTATGGTGAAATGAACAATAAAAGATGCTGATGACTGCTTATCGGCCCATATCCCCATTATTTATGATTGCACTCTTCTGAATCCTGTACCTTGTGCAAAGCATCTTTCCTCATCAATCTACCAGCCAGAGGTTCATCATGGGGGAACACAGTGGAGTAGTTCTTGGCGTAGGCTTCCTGGCTACGCTCATCCACCCAGGCCAAGTTGCGGCTCACCTTGGGGTCAAATCGTCTGCAGAAGACAAGAGGTTTAACAAACTTCAAAGAACGGAATTCTTCCACCGATGATGATATTGAGAAGTGCTCACACAAGAATAGCTGCAGCACTGTTGCTTATAAACCAAATTCCTCCAAACAATGCCAGCAATTCAACAATAGTAACAATGATCATGACAATAGAATTAAAAAACAAAAACTGAACTAAAATGAAACAAAACCATGGAGGGAGAAAAGGCCTAAAACTTTTAACAACTACAAAAACACACAGGGACGAATACATTGCGGTTACATGGGTTGACAGCACTTGCTGGTAGTTCACGGCCTTTACATAGTGTACTGTTTCACCAAAGTCAATCTTCTAACCTGATGTCATAGCCATACATGTCCAGCTCTGGCCTGCCGTCCACAATCCAGTGGGCCATTTGCTTGCCTGTGCCACCTCCCAGCATCAGGCCGGAGCTGTTCATTGCACAGTTCAGGTAGAACCCCCTGACCTCGGGAGATTCTCCCATCAGAGGCTTGTGGTCTGGAGTGAAGGACTCTGCCAGGCAGCCCAAGAAGTAAAAAGCAAATTACTGATTGTATTCAAGTACTCTTGGTAACTCCAATGCCACGTGATCCAACTGAATATGATGCTAATCCCAGCACCTATTACACATCAATCTGCTCCGTGCAGGAACAAAAGACAACATGTTTTACACAGCAATAAGGTCCAACTGCAGGGACCTCACAATCTGCATGCCCAAGTTTATGTCCATTTGGCATTGGACAAGCTCAGCATGTCACCGATTCTTGTGAAATGCATGTTCTTCGGGTCTGTGCCATATCGAAGGCCACATTATACAGGGTAGCTTTGCAAGAATTTACACGAAGAATCCCCAAATGATGGATGTGCTAGCGATCTGTTAACCACATTAAGCACAAGGACCAATATCAAACAACTGCTTGCCACAGTAATAGACCTCTACCATGGGACCCTCATCTTGCTCTTCTAATCTTCAACCTAGTGTAACCAAAATGAGGCTGGAAGAGAAAATAGTCTGTTTCCTTGTATCAATATGTGAAGTTGTATTTCTATTGCCAATGGGTCTAAAAGAACCAAGACAAATATAGCACCATCATGATAACAGAATATATCTAAAGCAAACTCCATGCTCCATGCAAGCAGAGCTGAGTGTCACAAGGAGACGCCATCTCTACTTATGGCGTCGGCTCTCATTCCTGTAAGGAGATAATACTGTTTTCACTGCATCCGGCCATCCTGCAAAATGTTCAGGCACATAACTTAGGAGTCTCAGTCTTACCCGGTCCACAGACCGTCGATTTGATGCCTGTGGTTTCCAGCGCAGGTATGCGATTCACACAACCGTCAATGTTGAAACCAAAGACGTCCCAGTCCAACTCAAACAAGGAAAAAGCAAAGTCGTTCTTAACCTGTCAACACAACAAGCAAACAAATTGTGGAAATGAGCTTGCTGTTCTATCTATGGACAGCAAACATTTCTTCGGAACAAGTCCCCATGTCCTAAAATGAAGTGCAAGAATAAACACTGTTTTTCCAAAGCACCTCATACACCAGGCAGAAACCTGACACATTTCACTTTGAATCAGTCAGTACAACGTATTCCTTGTAACGTTTATTGTTTTAATGTAATAATTGTAAATCAAACTGAAATTTAGCCTTTGGCAGCAAGAGTTTGGTTAATAGACCATAAATAATAAAATAATAATAATCAGTTTTGTTGGAATAAAGTGAAATGATTAGATGTGGTATTTAAACCTGTGGCATTTGCATAAGAGGTCAGCCAACTTCCTTGGGTGCTAAAGGTCAGGCATTGCTCAAAAAAAATGACATTGGAAAAACACGAAACCCGAGAAGTCATCAGTATAGGTCTTGCTGGCTCAGTCGGTGAAACACAAGTCCAGCATTTTTGAAGTTACAGGTTCCCATCTCATCTCAATTAATTTTTGGCTGTTGTTTTTACAATTGAAAATATACTTGTTTTGAACAGACATAGTCATCTTATGTCAGGTACCCAGTATGCAGAGGACTTTGACCACCTGCTCACTGTATTAAATTTGTCCAAGGTGTCATGCTATTTTCAGCCAAAAATACCAACTTTTCGAACAAGACAGCACAAGTGTCACCAACAAAGATGGACTTTAACAAATGTTCATCCTTGGTGGTAATTTGTTCAAGATAATTTGTGCAACATTTCTCTCTCCATTATCAATTTCTTGAATTTTAAATTTTTTTAAATTGTTGCGGAATGACAATTGTTGCAATGTCCTGTCTTCGCCCTTGGCCACTTGAGGGCTAAACAGAATTAATGCTTAACCTCCATGGACTAGTTTCAGCCTCTGCGTGCATACTAACTCAATGGGAATCCCTTATGCATGGGGACGAGTACCGACATCACCCAGCACTGCATACAGAAATAACAAGGACCTACTTAAGCATCGTTCGTGCAACAGCACAGGAAATCCTAAGATATTTACATGTCACTCTGTGTGAGGTAGCTAAGCATGAATCCATTACTTTCCACTCACCTGCTTCCAGAAGATCGGGTTTGGTTCATAGCCCCCGAAGGCAAGCCCATCCCCCTGAACTTTAAGGTAGACAGAGGCATCATGATCACGCACATTGGGCATGCCATGGATTCCCTCGATTCTCTCCGACACCACATAGTGATGATGCATGGCAGTAAGGGGGACAGATACCCCAGCCATCTGACCAATGTACGGTGACCAGACTCCTGCAGGTCACAGAGTGCACACACAAAAATATTACCACAGTCACAGTCAAAGGTAAACTGAGAGAGTATATCACAGCTGGCAGGGATGAGCCTTGAAAAAAAAGTAGTCCCGGCTGGTGGAGTGTCAGCTGCAAGAATGGACAACTCACACACACTGGCCAACTGAATAGATCAACATGTACACCCATACATTCATGCACATACACAAATACACTTTTGACTGTTGAAATACACATTTTAAATTTAAATAAAGGAGAAAAAACAAACAGTACCACATGTACATATCAGTCTCTTTTGAGCCTTGTTTTCTCCATCCAAACTTTAAATACGATCAGCTAACAGCAAACTCTTCAAGGCAGGCTAAAATGCATACACAATATAAGACCCGTTACTGTAATCTGCCCCAGCAATTTACCACAAGCGTTGACCACATTGGATGTTTTGATGGTCCCCGACACAGTCTCAACGCCCTTGACCCGCTTCACCCCGTACTCATCCTCGCCTACCTGTATCCCTGTGACTGGACAGTTGGTCAACACCTGACAACAAAAGCAGGAGCAGCAACAGTTTATATTGAAGAAAGTTGCAATAGATCCTTCACCAATTTTAACTCTGGAATGGTTCTGCATTTAACATACAAAATTTCTGTTTTGTTTTTCCATTAGTAATATGTTATAAGGCCAATATGGGTAAGACTCCATACAAATCCTCTTTCAATCCACCCATTTGGAGCCCGTACACTCATTTTTAATCTGGGGTTTAGCCAGTGACAATACCCACCTCCTGAACAACCTGACATTCTGGGGAAGCCCATTCAAGTGTGTTCAAACTTGATTTCTTTGTGTATAACCATTCTTACCACTGCTGTTATGGTCAGCACCCATGGCAAAGAACAGCAGTTTCAAATTAATCCCATACCCTGAAATAGTCTCAGGAATTACTGGCTGGCTCGCAGTGTTCAGTGGTAGTGGTGGGGGAGGGGGTTTAAGGGGATTAATGGGGGAGGGGTGGATGGAAGCAGGGGTGGGAGGGAAAGGTGTGGGGGGGAAAGGTGTGGGTGGAAGCAGGGGTGGGACGGAGAGGGGGGGTGGAAGCAGGGTGGGAGGGTAAGGGGTGGTGAGTGGGATTTTCGGGGAGGCTCGGGCAAAAGCTGATCTGTCTGTGGCTGTTAGATACCAGTGGTGAATCAACATGTAAATGTAAATTTCCATCAACATGTAAATGTAAATTTCCATAATGTTTCAATTTGTCATACATGCGAGTCCATGGGGCATCCATTCAACCTTTTAAAGCTATCTGTCCAGAGCTGGACCAAGAGAGGGTGTAATTTTCCTGATTTCACTGATTTTTGCTGATTCACAAACGACTGTGAAATGCACGCATTATGGTTGCATCACTACCAGCAAAATAAATACTTCCAACCACCATGGCTCTTTTTAACCGATGAGGGGATGCTTCTGCTCAAAGCAGATAACGAGATGAAAAATATGTTGGACTTACTTTGGCCCCAAGTTTAGTGGCACCCCGAGTCAGTGCAGAGCAGAAACCGGCAGGGTCAATGCTACCATCAGAGGGCGAGTACAGAGTGCCGTAGATGTCGGATGTGTTCATCAGCGGGAAGAGCTTTTTGGTTTCGTCAGGTGACAGGACAAAGGACTCGATACCATACACCTTGCCCAGCTATTGGTGAGGGTGACAAGAGAGAAGGAAGAATGCAATCATGGTATTTCAGATCAACCTTTAAAAGAGCAAAACAGAATGAAGTGCTCAGCAAGGTTACCGTAGCTCTAATCAACTGCAACCTATTTTTCAGTTCAGAAAAAAATAACAACATACCGGACTGGTATAACAAATGCTGTTATACCGAACATTCAGCTTTGACAGACATACACTTAAGCTCCATGTACAGTATGCCTTGTTGGTTAATATTCCCCGAGGATTTCTAGGATTTACACACTGAGTCATTCAAGGATGCAAACAAAACACAAGGACATCTGACAACTTTTTGCCAAATCATTCTTGCCCCTAATCTGCTGAAAGGTAGTGATGCATCCCTAAAGCCAGTTTTGTCGAGCAGCCCAAAAAAAACCTATGAATTTGTCAAGAGACATATTTACACGATCTAAGTAAAATCAGCCAAACTCCAGATAAAAGGAACCAGTTTGACTATTGAGCTGTTTGCTAAGCATTAATTTCTTCCGTGCTTGGTAAATTTCAGAGTCTAGCAACTCCAAGAATTGGAGTTGGCCCCTAGACTACTAGCACTCACAGTGGCTAGTCGCTTGTACTCATCTAGACGTTCCTTGTTGTTGGCGATAAAGAGGCCACCATTCTCCACCCAGCCTGGCACCACACCAGTCTCCGCTTCCAGCACTGTGCGGACGAGATGAGCCATGTACATCAGTAGCTGCACCTCCACGTCCGAGGGCCTCAGATTCCAGACCAAGCCTGAGACAGACAACCACAGGGACCAGGGGACAAACATGTAAGGGCAACGGAACATTCTCTCTGTCGCTGAATGATATTCTTCCCATTTGTGTGGATGCGAGTCTTTCATAACTTGTTTGAAAAATGCCAGAATAAATTCCAAGTATTTACAAGTATCCATGTACAAATACATGTATCACCTGACCTTATCATTCTGAAAATTCCTGTCCGATTAACTCCCTGCATTACTTACTGGAACATTCATTTTTGAGCTTCGGCCTTGAAGTGCGTTAGGCCAAAATACATGTGAGAACTTAACCATAAGCTTACGTATTCATTCAGGCATTGCCCCCCAAAAAATCAACCTTTACACAAACGAATACAGAAGAACTGCAAAGCAAGCTGAATACAAGAAAATGGAACAAACTCCAATAATGGATTTTGTCATGTAGTGAATTGGAAAAAACAGCCTCAATATTACTTGGTGTGATGTACACTGGAGTTACGCCAGCTGACTGAACTAGTTTTCTGCCAATCATAGGTCATGTAGTTCACAGTACATGTACAAGTCTGTATTTCAATGAGATTTTTAAAAAAGTAGAAATCTTTATACATTTTGATTTGGAACTATTCCTATGTGGTCTTTTTTCACATCTTTTGATGACTATTTTTCCTTTGGTGTCTTAGTACATGCAATGTCTATTAAAGTAAAGTGTCTTAATGCATATTGCATGATCCCAATGCTTTATTATATTAGAAGTTATGTGTATTGTTTATGGTTTTGATGTTTTCATTATTTTATTGTCTATTGTAATATTTCTTATATGCATTTTTTGTGATTTTTAATGTGTTTTGATGTACCACTTTGCTATTCAACCTTAGGGTTGCAAGTACATGTAACTGGCAATAAACCAGTAATAATAATAATCTTTATTGCATCTCAGAGTGCAACGCTGTTAGCAAAGTTGGATATTACTGTAAAGCCTGGTTTCTATATTGACACACATGTAAGAGAGACAGAGAGCATCATCGACTATTTCCTAACGATAAGCAATTACTGGTACATGTATATGGAAACACTCCATCATAACTGACGTATACAGGGACGGTGCCAGTCAGCAAACTTGAACTATATCCACTTTGCCGACTGTCTGTGTTGAATTGCCAGAGTACAAACACGCATGCTGGCATGAATGGCGTACAACAATGTCCCTCTCACTTAGTGCTGCTTATTTCACCCAATTTTGTCCTTAATACTAACATATGATACCCAATTGTCAACAAATAGCTGACCACAGCCAAAATATATCAAACTGACATATCAGTTTAGATTTAAGAGATGGTATTGCCAACTAAACAGGCATGTTATGCAAAAATTTCTGAGTTTCGGATGCCATTTTGTTTAAAACTTTTTGGTGGAGTAACGTCCTGCAGCATCTCTTCCATGACAGTCTGCGTCTTGATGTGTTATCGGCATAAAGTATGACCATGTGGAAACTACATGTACGTCTATTTGAATAGGGTTGTACGCAGTGTACGCACCCATCCTCAGAAATGCATAGCATTGTCAAAATGTTGTGGTTGTAGTTGGAAATGGCATGTGTGTCTATGGAATGCGCCAGTCAGTGGCTGCAGCAATTCCTGATGTAGGCGCATGCATTACCAGCTGTAGCTCTTTGATTTGGACACGACACAAACATGTAACCAACCTCCGGTATGCCATGTGGTGCCCGAAGTCAACTGGTCCCGTTCCACCAAGACTGCGTTGGTCACCCCCAGGTGGGCCAGATGGTAGAGGGTGCTGCAGCCGATGGACCCACCCCCAATGACCACCACGTCAGCCTGGGCTGGCACCGAGTCCGGTCGGCTTTTGTCGGTACTCTCCAATGTCTCATACGGGACGCCGCTCTCGGCTTTCTGGCTGCAGCAAGCGCAGCTGGTCACCAGTGGCCTGGCTGCTGCCACGGCTGCCTGCTGCCGCGGCCTGAAGAAAGTGGATGCCCTGACCAAAGATCGCCACATCCTGCTAGAGTGCTGATTGGAGACTACCTCTGACTGTCAGTCCTGCCTACAAGGTAACAACCTTGTCACATCAAACTAGAATTTGACCAAGGCAAAGGGAAGAAGAAATAAAACATGAATTACAGTGAATAGCTCAGATTTTTCACATCTGAAATTCAAGAAATTTAAAATCCTTTGTGTTTACAATTAATCAATTATTTCTAGCCACAACCGTGATGTCTACGAGTTGGCTACAAGGGGACCATGCTGTACATGTATACACATAGATAAATGCTGAAAATCAGCATTTCTTGTTTGTAACGTTTCATCGGAGTGACTTTCATTTCTTCAATAACAGCCTGAGCTTCAGTTGCAGTATGCATGCACATCTACATACGTCAGCAATAAATAATATATGAAATTCATTACAGCAATCAATAAAACTGGTTGAGAATACATGTACTATATTCTCTGTGCTTTAAGCTTAAAACAACTGGAAAACCAGCCTTGTTGCATACGGGACACAGACACATTACATTATTCGTTGTTCCTTGAGTGCGAGCATAACCAATTTATCTTCAAGCAAACTTGACACGCAGTAAAGAAAGTAAAGGGGCCTGCTGGTATGTGTGCCTTACAGGAAAAAAGAAGACAAAAGATAGAGGTATCATACGACGCACAACAAAAACAGTAACACAGATGTACCACAATTCTGCCATTTTATCTAGAGAGCATGGGAATTATTTCTGTTTTGACTCATTTCAATAACAATAATAACAACAGGGCTTAATTACACAAAGAAAGAACTTAATACTATAGAATTGTACTTGCATTTAAACACATGTGATGGTCAGCACCGGCAACTTGAACGCGCCACTTTTGAATATACAGTCATGCAGATGTGCGCTTGCTTTTAGCGTTAATATAGCACAATGCGTTAAGTTAGAACAGTGCTTTACGCAAGGTTTGATATGAAACGTTTTATATATATCACACTGTTTGTTGCGAATGTTGAGAATTCAACTTTGCCCGAAGATAATTGTTTTTATCATAACTTTTGTGAAATTCACTATACATGTGCAGGTACATGATAAGTATATTTACACAATACACTATACTGGTGCTCAAGCCATTCACAAACACAATGTGTGTGTGTACATGTACAGTACATATGTACACCATACATACATGTAGAAATGCAGAATTAAGTGCCTGCAGCCGGAACAGTTGCAATATATCGACCACAATTTTCACAAAGAGGCAAATTTCTCCATGCTGCATAAAAAGTAAACTTTCAAGAAAATGACATCTGAAGTTGACCCATTTTGCATGGATTATCTTCAGTAGTTGCATGTTTTAACCTACAATTAATTTGTCCCTTCGTGAAAACTCATAAACAACATGTAGCGAAGCGTATAATGAAATGGTACGTGCTGTCACCAAGACCTTGGCATATGATGGAGTAGTTGATTTGGCCAAAAAAATAAATGGAATTTGAAAAGTGGTGATTTTTGGAAAAATTCGTCTTTTCATGAAAACGGTGAAGTATGCAAGGGAAAGAGGAGTAACATGTACAAGTCCACTTTGTGGTCCAGCCAATATTGCGTACTCTTCATGCAGCACAGAAACAACATGTATAACAACGTCCAATATCTCACTACCTGTACATGTACATGTCAAGAATAATACAAATAAAATTGAAGCATTTTGAAGTTTCATAACTGAATCCTGTTTTGAAACACATTAACAGCACTTTCAGCAAGCTTTGATCATTACAGACACAAAGAAGACCTTCAAGATATGACTGTACATATACAGTATACTACAATAGTTGCTTCTATACGCATGTGTGTACATATACTGTGTCTTCATTAATCTTACAGTTATCAGTGAAGGGAAAATTTAACACTCGAAAGAAATGTGTGCAAAATATCTTCCAACAGTTTTGTAAATGTACAATTGGTTAAAGATACCATAACTTTACCTGCACTGCATCATCTGCATGCACCTGCACGGTACCTCGTCTTGCAATTCAAAACCTGCTACTTGTACAATATTGCCCATATTGGGAATTTTACAAACCAGCCAAAACCAGTTCAATGCAGTGCACACTCAGTTTGGGGAATGGTGTGTTTAGAGTTACAGAACCTCATAGGCACTGAATCTGGCTGCACAACACAGACCCGTACCAGTTATCAATGACCATGGATGAACTTTGGACCGCCTCATACTGTACAGGTATATCACTTCTGGGCTAAGTGTTAGCCTGGCTAAATCAGAGAATATCTCCTTAATTGATCAGTCAATAAGTTACAAAAGTGAGATTGGGTGATAAAAACTCCATAAACCATTTGGAAGAGGGATTGTTATGAAAACACAAACGAATAATGTACCTGTAACTCTTCATTAGGGCTTTTAAACTGGCAACGGGTAATTCTATAAATTTGGGGTCCAAAAGTGACAATTTTATGTCCCTGTTACACCTGACCTGTGTAATTTGACATGGAAATATGGAAATTGATTTCATACATGGAAATTGATTTCAAAGTATTTCTATTTGTTTGGCAGGTAATTTGCATCAATTCATTACTCTCAGAAATTAGAGAATGTGTTCTGAATAACAAAATAATGTCAGATGTGGCAGTGACACAAAAAATTGGACCCTAATTTATAGATTGGCCCAAATTGCAATGATCATGCGGACTATACATGTAGATCTTGCACTCAGCATTTCTGTTCAGTGTTAAACAAAGGACAAAAGCTGAGTGTTTCAACTTTCCATGACTCCAAAAATACTGGAGAAATTCGTATTTCCACCGTCGCAAATCCTAGAGCTTGGTTCAGAGCTGGTTTTTGGAGCTGGGGGGTACTTCCAATGTAATAAAGTTGAATTTGATTTGTCAAATTGAATGGATCTACGCGTAGCTGACGAAGTGCCATGATACACTGTTACACTGTCAAATTATTTTTGGTTTGACACGACTGTGGAGGGGCATTAGGTTGATACTTCATGAAACACCTACATGTATCAATTTAATGTACATACATGTATTTCGGAAAGACTTCCATCTGGACGTCATTTGACACCCTGCGTACAAATCCTATGAGACTGGTCTAAAACTGTTTTTATGTAAAGGCTTAAATATTATCTCTGCTAATTTGACTTTTCTAGATACGTCTTACTAATGGCTGATTAACAACTGCTAGGGAAACTTAGTGATGTCCATATTATGGAAATCTTACCGTTATTTGACAGGGACGGATATATTTGTGAGACCATTAAGCATCAGCCATGATGAAAGGATCTGCCAAAACTGGGAGGCCAATGCCAATAACCCCGGTCAAAGAAGTGGGAAGAGGGACAGTGGCCCCTCTGGTCTGCTCCCCTTTCACTGCCAGTGTCATTATTTCTCCTACCCTTGTGGCTGCCCTAGAGGTCCTATGTGGGAGGTTTGGTATGATATACAAGCCCTGGGTGGGTTTTTTCTTCTCTTTTTGGAAATAATTTTTTTACTGTTGGCGCAATACACAAGGACATGGAAGGGGCTGCTCCAGGGGTGGGGATTTGTCACGAAGTGGCATAGATGGGAAATAATTGCTGATCTAGTACAGCTCATTCGTGGCTCCAAGAAAAGGCCAACTAGGGCCATAAGCGCATCCCCCCCCGAAAAAGAAGCCAATTATCATTATTTTTTTTTAAACAGTACAACCAGCAGGGCCTATAATGAAAGAGAGGTGATTCATCATTTTGGGCTAATGGGCTTCCTTCCCAAATCATGTACAAATCCTCCCAAAGTTACAATGTAGCTTGACCCCAGGGACAGACCACTAAGTGTAAAGTAACTTTACTTGTACAGAATTTCCACCCTCGTACCCTCCCCATAAAAATTGTCCCCTGGAAAATGTGGGTAGATCTGCACATGGTGGAGCTAAGTTTTCAGGCCTATGTGTACATTTATCAGTTCTAGCCTAGCTTCCTGGCATGGGGAGATTCGTCAATACATTTTCACATTTACATGTAGCTTAAACACATTAACTCCAGCCCCAGGAGCTGGGAAATTAAAATTTCCTGACGTATTGCCAGGATTTTTCAAGGGGGCCGAGGGGAGGGGACAAAGTACACATCAGCAATGAACCAATTTAACCATTCATATCATTTTTATTAAAAAATAACAGTTCAAAGATGTCAATTTTGACAATTTTTCAAGCAAAGCAACATCCCATCTATTACTGGTTGATTTCTTTTCCTTTTTAGTTTTCAATTTTTTTTTGACAAAGTGTTTTTCCCGCGTCCCTCAATTCTCATGTTTCCTGTTATCCCAAACAGCCACAGCAATATGGTCATGGGATAAGAGATGGAGTTACTAAACCATGGCAATACATTCAGGTAACTGTATAATTATGGAGGAAGGCATTAACTTCCTCCGTGGTATGATGTAGGCGTAGTCCAAGTGCTAATACTCTACAGATTGCCATCATTATAAAACATCTGGCCATGACAGGTTGATTCTCATCATAAAGAACACCGTTACAAAATACTGTTATACAGAACAGATTCTGAGAATCCCACTCGCTTGAATTCTTATGTCTTTCTTTGTTTATCCACTCCATTTCAACAAAACCATGGTTAGGCTATGAGAATGAAAGTTATAGATTTGCGTCCACGGCCCGCATGCTCCAAAACACCCCACCGAAAAATTTATCATTTACAAAAAATTTTATTTATTTTCACAAAAAGACTATCAAGAAACATTTCAAATTCCAAATCATCAAGCAGCAATGAAAGGGTATAAAAGACGCATACCTACTAGGTACCCCCGCATACCTGCCTACTACACAAATAATTGAATTCTCTGATACATGCATACGCACTTCTCTGGGTATACAGCGCGCACTGCCACTAGACTACGTCTTACTAAAAAAAATGTGCTCATGCTTTTCCAAAATGTTCCTGACGCAAAGTTAAAACTTTCATTCTTAATGCCTTAAAACAAAGTAATTTGTCTGGTCCCTGTCGAGAGTCAACTGTAGGCTTATAATATACCGGTAGGCCTAGTTAGAGTCCTCACGACGTACATGTACGGCCTGAACACTTCCCCTATTCAGACTGCTGACTTACATGTAGGCCTACATGTTCTTCCTTATTATAGCCTTAGCTTCGCATATCCAATGCCCCAGTCATCATGCGCTCCGCTCCCACAAACGTGCGTATGGGAGTGTGGCGAACGACAAACCACACAGTCTAGTCAAGTCATAAGGCAATAAGAACAAAAGTTTTAGATTTGCATTTGGAACATTTTGGCATGTATGGAAAAACATGAGGCTCTTTTTATACGGCCCCTTTTCATTTATGATGATATGCATATACATGTACATGTATTGCTGGCCAACCCAAGACATGCAAAAGGACATGTATTTTAGGTACATGCATACATGAGTGAGGACACCGTTCAGTTGGGGAACGTATATTTTTAAAATAGGAAATTGTGATTAAAATTTGTCTTTTTCCTCACGTTCTAATTTCCAATTTCAATTTTTTTTAAATTTCAAGTGAAGCCAACATTTACCGGTACATGTAACTCTTTGAAATAAGGCACAAATAAGAACAAAGATTTCATAATATAGGAAATTATATATTTCAAAATACAGATTTTAAGCTTTCCAGTGAAAATCAACACATACATTCATTTTTGTGTAGAGCCTAGAAAAAAATCAGTTTGCTCTGTATTTACATATATGGGGCCTATGTACAAAAATGTCCAAAATCATCTCCAAACATCCCGACTTAAAATCAATTTTACTTTGCTTTGCAGGGACCGACAATGGAATCCAAACTTACATACATGTGTACATATAGGCCTAGGCCTATAGCTTCTTAATTCTTAGGACATCCTCTCCAAGATCACGTTAAAAGAAAACCAAAAAATCGTTGAAACATATATGAACCTCCCTTCCACAGTACCACAAGTGCCAGGTGACAGTGCTGCTTTACATGTTTTATGATTTGGGATTTGAATACCCCCAGAACTGTGGGGTCAGACGTCCCCCCCCACCCTGACAGCCTGAGCAGTCCTGGGGTAGGATTTGAAATAGGCCTAACTTTTTGGGGGGGAAATGAAATTTTTGAAAATGATTACTTTTTTCAGCGGGTGTTTCCGCACAGGGTCAGTGAGGGGAAAAAAGATGGCTGAAATCTCTAAACAGTAACGGGACCGGTGAAATTTCATGGATTTTCTCCTAATAGTAGGCCTAGTAAGATGGTCTTACCAGACTGTACCCGATCACGCATACACGTAGCGAGCCAGCCATGCAGGTACTGTAACCCAACTCTCCCAGACGTCGCGTCAACGTACTATACTGTACATGTACAACATGGGAGTAGCCATACTCCGGTCCTGTCTCCTGCGACAACGGCTTGGAATTTTGATCACAAGAGGCACGGGGTACGAGCCGTAGCCAGTGTTCCATACTTGTGCATGCCGTAGTCTCGCATGGAGACGTCGCAGCACAGGTTGCGTTCCCAACAGTAACACTCCCCCAGAGTGCAACATAAATTGCTGAAATTTTTTCTTGTAGCGGTTTTCCTGAAGATGTATGTACCCATATATATATAAATTTAATGTTTGTAATGACACACATTATAAAGCCAAAAGTGCAAAAGGTTTTTGAAAATAGATATTGAGCCTTTTCATGCAACATCGTCATTAGAAGCGAGTTTCGATCTTTGAAATACTAACTGATTTTTATCGACACCATTACGTCCTAATGAAGTCTACATTATTCGAATATCAACTGGACTTTCGGTTATGCAATGAATTGCCGTGACAGAATAATATCACGGCGAACCAGATTTTTAAGTTCGTGAATCTGGCTATAAAAACCTTTTGCAAGCTAATAGCCATCAGCCTGACCTTAAGTTCAACGTTGGCTTCATATGTATGTATTGTACATTCTTGTGAAAGCTACTCTGATTTTATTTATACGAAGAGAAAAAATAAGCGAATTTTCACTGCTCGAGAAAGGCAAATGCATATTTGATTACATAAGATCATTGACTAAACCTTCCTAGGAAAAGAAATTAACCCCCCCCCGTACTTGCATAGTACATGCTATATCCGCTCCGAGTGGAGCGAAAGAGGGCGTGCTTGTAAGTGAAATGATTTATAAACGCTGGGGACGCTATCGAAAACCGAATTTTTCACTTTGTCTGAGTTCGGGCGGCTAGCTTGTTCTCGTTTGTTCACGAACAGCTCGATTTGTTGTTCGTGGGTCGGTCGCTCGAACGCCCGAAATGTACAACCGGTTATGAGCGCTAGTAATTATTTGTGGCAAGCAACATGCAACATGGCAGCGTCCTTGTGCATTCTTCGAGAGTTAATGTTGGATAACTGGGCTAACTTCTTTTCCATTTAAAAAATTCATATCCGTCATGGAAAATTATTCATGTTAATTTTGCAAAACTTTCCATTGTCTTCGGCTTTTTAAAGCCATATCGGTACTTTTTGGGGCTGTTCAAAAATTAAATCTCACGAGTTTCTCCGTGTGTTCGTGTAAAACCCTGACGATGAGGTGGTGTGTGATCCTGTTCCGAGAGCAGTGTTCTTGGGTAGTGTTCCCGCCGTTCGAGCGCGAGAACACGAAACCCGTGTCAAGAACGGACGCCCGAACTCGAATGGTTATGGTTGCACTACACCGGTACGCGCCCTCAGAAGTGTGCAAAATCCGACCAAAATAGCGCCGCCTGGTGACTCTGGGGAAGAGGTTGGCCTCCGTTTTTTCACTGGAAATTCAAGATTATGACCAGAAGATCACTTTTCGTTTCAACTTTTGGAGGTTAGCTACAAACAAAATTTTTATTCGCCTTTCCCCGAAGATACCCAAACAGTAGTAAAAGTATGCACTCAGCTCTGCTTGTAGCCGCCCGCCTCTATCCAAAATAGGCCTGCAATTTGAGGGGTGATTTTGATTTGTGGGAATAATTTGAAATGTAATTGGTTAACTCACAAAAATTGCAAAGAAATTGAAAGATTAGGGACCAGACAATAATTTAATTTGTGGTTCAGAAATCTAAGGGATGTTCACATGCATGTTATTGGGCCTTGCACAGTGCTGATTTTACAGTGTGGGGCTTGAATTAGTGGACTGTATACCCTTTAGTATATTCCCGGAAGTTAAATTCGAGAGGCACCAGCGTTCATAGATACACTCTACTGAATTGACGGTCCGTTTATATCTGTAATAAATATCTGCCAATAGAGGCGTTTCGCAATAGTGGGCCTCCAAGAGTTTGCATCGCGTTGGCCAATCACAATGCGCAAAATCTGTGGACCCAGTGTCCGTTTGGAAAGGGTAGACAGATTTCGCGCGCTGTCATTGGCCAACGCATTGCAAACTCTTGGAGGCGCACTATTGTTCATCGCCCCTATTCGACAATAACTTAGTCATGATTCGTAGTACGACAACTTTTATCCTTACACTGCAGGGCCTTGACCTAGGGGATTAAGGCTTGCGGGTCAAAGTCATGGCCCTGAGAATCAAAACCTTCGCTCCAATCATATGATATGTAAATAAAGTGTGAATATTCACTGACAACCCATCTTCCATCTTTATTCGATTTACATTTTGACACTCTGAATTTGCAAGTTTTATTGAAAGATAGCTGCAATCAATTTGTTTTACTGCAAACCTTCAAAATGCACCTTTCTGTTTCAGTTTCTTACTTCCAGCTTTTGTTTCGCTATTGTCTTTTTGCTTTCATGCTAACGAGTATAATCTATAGGCCTATTCATAAGCGCAACTGTAATGCTATCCCGGGAAGAAAGCTTCAATGTAACGTTGAACTGTAAAAAAAGTGACTGACGAGAAAATGCAGGTATTAAATACGAAGAAGCACACTGATGTATTCACATCAACATTTCATATAACTGAAGATACGACAACTTCAGGTCTACGATGGTGAAAATGAATTACAATATGACAAGAAAAGTGCTTGTTCAACAACATCTTTATATGGACAAGGAATTTGCTGTAAAGATGTTCTCTTCACGGGGCAAAGTGTCTGAAGAGCTATGCACCACACATCAGATCCACCACACAACACAGCATGTTTAGCAGAACTATTGGGTTCCCAATTCGGCTGTCATTTTATGTTAGTAAAGGAAACGCGAGAAAACGCCCCCTTACCTAAGGCAGAATTAGCTTGTCATTCACATAATGTACATGTACTATGAAAGAGTTCGAACATGTAGACAGGTGTATAGCCGTTGTCCGGGAACTTGCCATATTGATGCGCGTTCATTTAAAAACAATGAAGAGAATCTCTCAGGAAGAACATTTGATATTCTGAATGTGTAGTTTTGCTATTTGATGCACTATTGTAGCGTTTTAATCATTCAGCCTTTACACAGCAACATTCTGTGAGGTGAGGTTAATGATTTTGTAAATTCCTTAATTAATATGAACAACAAAAGCAATATCTCTGAAATGGCCGAGTGATTAAGCTCGCGGTAATCAGATCATTAGACAGTGGGTTCAAATCCCAGGGGTGGCTTTTTATTTTCCCAGCGCTTGCTGTCAGTCAGTAGCTATAAGAGACTCCCCCCCCGCCAAATACCAACAGTACCTTTGCCGACCGGGTGATGTAACCTTACTGCATAATTTACTTGTGACTTATGTTCAGTAACTATGTTAAAAAGTAGATTTGTAGAGTATAAAACCCTGAAAGTATGTTGAGAAATCGAGTTGGAACTTTGCAAGCAGAGAGCTAAAGTCTGATGAGACCAACTTCGATGCTTTGAGCCTGTGAAATGTTTCCATATTGAGAAAATACTTGATTTGTGAAGTATTTTGTTATAACTATACTTGTTAAGAAGGAAACAGGAGGTTTTTCCTCATCAACTCCATATTTGACTGTGAGGAGCTTTGCATGAGGTTAAGTTTGGAGAATAAAAGAAACTCGTATTCTTATTCCAACTTCTGTTTGTCAACAAAGACTTCTTTAAGTCTGAATTGTCTGTACACTTGGGCCAGGACGATTGCTTCGAGTTCGGTTACTGAGACTCAAAATTCAGCGCTACTAAAAACATCTCACGTCAATTGATTAAGGAGTCGAGGTTGTTACATGGTGTAGGCTCTTCTGTTGGGACTGTCCGCGAAGTCCAGGTGAGCGCCTTAGTACAGGTTCGAGATGTATGGCCGACTCGGCGGCCGAGGCTTGTCTCGTTTACTCCCTTGCATGGCCGCTCGAACCCTTTTGGGGGTTAAATGGGTGGGCAGGGAGGAAGTGTGGTGGGCCGGGAACCCCGAGACCCCAGAAGAGTCCTATATGGAAGCCGGTAACTGCGATTCCTTGCGAATTTCAGGAGTCCGTGCGCCTGAATGCTTGGTCAACACCGCATAGCTTTTGGATTTTTCCTTCACCGCATTTTTTATGTCCCTGGGCGCAGAACTCACAAGGCAGTTTTTTAGGTTTAAATACAGTGAGCTAAAGGATTTATGCTGTCAATTCCTAAATTTTTGCCAAATGAAACCGATTCCAACCGTGTTGGATTCATTTCTTCTCTCAGTGATCTCAGTATCAAAGCTGTGGGGCGTACAGTGAATGTTTATTATCGATGACTCAACAGTAACAGATCCAGGGGTGGCACAGTCGGGCGGCACTCGACTCCCTATTTTATTGATGGAAATTTCCTTTGTTATAACAGCAGATTTCGTTTGCTTTCAACTGCATAATAGTTTGATGTAATTGAAAGAGAAGTTCTCACAAAAGATACGTTCCATACCCTCTTGAGTCACCCCAACTTTGCAACAAATGCTTTGCAACTGCCGATCTTTCTTGTGAATGGTTGATCCATCACTGCCTATAGATAGGTCTGCCCCGGAAAAATACAAGCAGGAAAATGATGAAATAAACTCAAAAGAAAGGACACTTCCTAGTTGCTGGAATTTCAACAACAGAAAATGACATCGAGAACGCAGTGGATGTCAAATCAGTAAAGCTTTTGTTTTACCTCATTGTTGCCGCAAAAGGCGCATAGCCCATTCAGTTTGTCCCCAAGGTAACCCACATTACCTTTCATTTTGATCTGAATGAAACTCAGTGTTGTCATTTAATCCGTGCATCTTTGGCCATAAGTTTCATATCAGAATTTGGAGTTACAAAAATGGCACGGCAAAAGTCACCATTACAAAGTCCAGAATATCCCTGTTCGAACTCAAATAGAATACTGTCAAAATGTACCTGTCATTTCTAAACAGTTTCTAAAAATCAAATAGAAGTACCGACCATCCCATATTTTCCTAGTTGCTGTGCATGAAAACAGCATGCATGATGGACACCGTAAGTTGTTTCTGTACCAAATGGGAACTTCACAGTAGCGAAACACGTCAATTTTGCATAGATATGGAGAGCAATGTCATAGTGCATCGTATACGGTGCACTCCTGCAAAACAGTTGTACACGCACAATACGAAATGGGTAATTTGCTTTTTCTTGTACAGTTTGCCCGTAATATACATTTTGTTTGTACTTAACAGTCGGCTCTTTTTTTCCCCCACAAACAACGCCAGAAAGCACACGCCAAACGGCACGTAGACACAATGTTGGGTGTCGATCTGCGCGATCTGCGCTCCGGCTGGATATGACAACACTGACTTGGGAAGTGGGGTTGGGGGCTGGAGAGCGTATGGCTATTGCCAAGCGTCCCAATAAATTCGTCCAGGATTGTAGCCTGTTATAAACTTGAAATTTGATTGCTCTATATGATATGGAGCTATGCAACGCTGTCATTCGGACGGTTAGCATTTATATTTGGTAGCAAGTTGATGTGATTTCAAGGAACTCGGTATTGGGCAAATTGTACAAGAAAAAGCAAAATTAGGGCCTACTCATTTTGTATTGAGCATGTATAGTCACATTTCTTTTGCAGGAGCGCATCGTACATGATGCACTATGATATTGCTGTCCATATCTGTGCAAAATTGAGGGTTTCGTTATTTTGAAGGGCCCATTTGGTAGGCTACAGAAACAACTTACGGTGTCCATCATGCCATTTTCATGCACAGCAAATAGAGAAATATGGAATGGCCAGTACTTGTATTTGATTGTTAGAAACATTTGAGAAACGACAGGTACATTTTTTGAAAAGGGATATTCTGGACTTTGTAATAGTGACTTTTGCCGTGCCATTTTTGTATTAAATTTCGAACTCCGATATATTAAACTTATGGCCAATGAGGCACGGAAAAATGACAACCTTAGGCTTAAGTTTCAGTCAGATCAAAATGAAATGTAACGTGGGTTACCGTGGGGGAACTGAATGGGCTATGCACCTTTTGAGACAATGGGATAAAACCTAAAGCTTTACTGATTTGGCATTCACTGCATTCTCGATGTAAATCTGATAAAGATGGAAGATGGGCTGTCAGTGAACATTCACACTTTATTTACATATCACCAGTGTTAGAGCGAAGGTTTTGATTCGCAAGGCCATGACTTTGACCCACAAGCCATAAGACCAAGGCTTAATCCCCAAGGTCAAGGCCCTGCAGTGTAAAGATAAAATCTGTCGCATTATGACGAATCATGACTAAGTTATCGTTCATACGCAGGCCTATGCGGTTTTCCAATATACTCAACTCCGGCTCCGTCTCAGGCTTCAAGTGTTTTTTTTTACTACCTGACTTTGAAGTTGTAAATGCAACAGTAAGTCTGATGGTGCCACAAAACATGAAGCCAGGTGCAAAACAGCCAAACATTAAGGTACTTCAAATTAATTAAAATGTTTCAGGCCTACAATCTGGGATTAGGTTTGGAGACGAACCTCAGACGGAGACAAATCGAGTACATGTATTGGAAAACGGCCATAGTTGAGCGTGCGTGTCGCAGCGCCTGCCCTTTACATACACTGCGCAGGCGTAGTCCAACCCAAATGGCCCCCATGCGATAACGTTTAAGCGTATCCACGGTGAAGTTTCCCATCTTGCGTCGCTACGCAGCGCTGTAAGATCTTTGGTTTACAAGGTGTTCGTCCGAGAGCTTGTGAAAAAAATTCACAAGCTGACTCAGGTGGGTCTCGAACCTACGACCTCCTGCTTACTAGTGCACATTTTAATTAAAATTTACCTCTCCCCGACGCAAAGTACATCTTGAAATGAAGATTGTAGTCTGTACAAGGGACCTGTGTACATGTAGACCGGCGATAATCCTTGAAGTGAATTTTTTTTCATTAAAGCTATAACTCCTAGCTCTCAGCTAGACAGCCGATGCGGATGCAGCCTTTGACTGGTTTCGGGAATGAGCACCGAGAATCTCGGCGGGATTCTGTCTCTTCTTGCGTTTACACGACAAACAGGAACGTCTTGAAGCAGCATCGCATCTCTGACGTGCTCGAGAAACGCAAAATATAGCAGTTGTAACATAAACAGTCCGCACCGGCCAGCTGAAGATGATACAAGTAACTCGACAGCGATATACCCCCACGACATGGACGAACTTCACAAGGAAATGAAGTTCTCAATGAAGGCCAACTCTTAAAACAACTTTATTCTCGCAATTAACACATATAAAATACACTTTCAAAAAGAAGCTAACGATCAGAGCATTTATAAAACTTGAACTGAAATATGTACTTAAACGGACATTTGAAGGACATGATTTTCATCTCTTAATTACTTTTCCAAGTTTTTACCTCATGCTGTTCCTGCCCTGAAACGTTTTAGCAAAACTGGACAGATTTTTCCCCATTCTGCAACTCAAAACAAGGGAGACCTTAAATACATGTAGAAAACTTGTAAAGGAATTCTTGAACTGATGAAGGACGGTAAATGGGAAACCGTTCGCAAAAATAAAATGTCAAGCAGGTTCTGCAGCTCACAGGTGTGTATGAATCAAGTTCAACTGCTTCTTGCAAATTGTCAATATCTTGTCTGAATACCCAGTGCAAGCTATGCATACTGCAGGTTCAAGCAATGTTCAGATTCCAAAAGGGCGACTGTAGGGAAACTAGGGTTGAAAATCACTTTAAAAGCTAAAATGCCAAGACATCTATATTTACAATTATAGTATACTAAACGACAAGAAAAACAGAATTAAAAAGTTTAAAAGCTTCAAAACTGAAATGCCTTCCATTGCTTGTTTTTGTGTTGGTTCAAGCATTTCTGCCTGTTACAGGTAACATAAGTATCAATTTTATTTTGGTTTTATTTTACTGATTTCCAGTGAACAAACTAAGTTCTTTGTTACAAAATACTGAAGTCTACTGTGAGCACAATCTCATTTGAAAAAGCCAAGTGCTGCCTCTGACAGTTCCCACAGTTGTGACGGTTTCCTACAGTCACACACATGTAAATGAAAGTTAACATGAACACGGGGTCCACGTTACAAAAACCTCCCAGATTTTAGCCAGTGTACTAGGCAAACTGATTCAAACCAGTGTTTCATTCAATTTCAGAAACTAATGTACATGTAATTGTATTCGGTATTTGAATATCTTTCCCCACAAACGGTGGAACTTAGTGGGAACAAAGCTTTCACATAAACATACCTCCAACCTTTAGACTAAGCAAAACATACAAAGTTTGCAAGTTAACCAATCAGTGACAGCTAGGCAGCTTGGAATGTTTGTGATTGTATTTTCAATTCAAAGAAACTGGTTTTAACCAGTTCAGCGCTGTGTAGTGCACCTTGGCTTGACTGGTTGGGAACACTGTTCTCCTGCAGGTCTGTCGCATCTTGACCGGTGACATTTCAGGTAATGAACGGCACAGAACTTGCAAATTACTGGAATCTGTCTGGTTCAACTGTTTTAAAAAAGATACCAGAAAAGGTGAGCTCCTGGAAGTGGTATTTCTGAAAAACTGTTACTCAACCACCAGACACATTGGTACATGCTATTTACATTACTCCTGAAAGAAATGCACAAAACATTAGCAAGACACCTGCACACAAGTGTTAAAATATTCAATGACTTTTATTTTTGTTGGTACATAAGCAGTATACTAGGAATGTAAATGCAAGTGTAAGATGTCATTAGTACATGCCAGAGAGAATTGTGGAATTTATGTGGTTAGCTGTCGCAGGTCAACCGTCTACATGATCATCCTCATTCCCACAAGCAATCATCCCTTGCCACACTGCTCAGTACACTACAAATCACCACGTGCATGTCGTTGGAAACTGCTCTCAAATGGGTTCAGTCACGATCAGATCAAGGCCGACGTCCTCCAAAACAAACACAGGCAAGTGTCTGGAGGTCGTCAGGTAGCCCCAAACCCCCGAGCATGTTACTCAAAAAGCTTTAACTTTTGTCATCCCATGCTCCGACATCTGAAGAGGCAGAATGGTGACTTACTGTACGAGGCCATGTCGATTTCCTCCGGGAGTTCCGTAATGTTGACCTCAAAGCGATCTTGAACATCATTCAGAATTTTGGCATCATTCTCGTCCGAAACAAAGGTAATTGCCAGACCCTTGGTGCCAAAACGGCCCGCACGAGCCACCTGTCGGTGAAAAAGGATTTTGCTTACTTGTTTGGTATTTTGGTACATTAAAAAAAAAAAAAAGGTCAAATGTAGCTTCCACTTAAACCACTTGCTGCTGGGGAGCCCGGTTTTGGAGATGTTGGCTTTATACGCATTGCCGGGGTGCCCGAAATTATACAAAAGAGCTGGGCCTTGTAACAAAAGACCATACTCGGAACAAAAGACTGAGCTGCTGGGAAGTGCCAACATTTTTTCAATTGTCAATAGCGGAGGAAATCCGTCATTGTTTTGAATGATTGTACCACAGGAGCACTTGGCTGACTAATTGGGTCACATGCGCAGAGGTGCAGAGCATGCATGACCAATTTTCATCTCAATGTGCACAAATCCACATTGTCAAAATAAGTGTTGGGTTGCCACTTTGAGCATTAGATGTGCAAGGAATCCACAAAGTCGCCACTGTAAGCTGAAGATGCACAACCGATCAGAGCACAGCACTGCTCTACCATTGCAAACAATACCCGGTCACGCTCCCTTACCCTGTGAAGGTACGTGTCCGAGTTTTCAGGCATGTCGTAGTTGAAGACAATGTTGACTCTCTCAATGTCCATGCCTCGGCCAAAGAGGTTGGTAGAGACCAATATACGCTTCTCAAAGTCTTTGAACAGCTTGTAGTTTTGCAGCCTGGTGATGCAAACCAAGGGAAAGAAAGTCAGTGAGAGTTTTGTTTTCATTCTTGAGGTCTGTGCTCTTCAAGAAAATGACTGCTCAGGCAACCCCTTTCAACATTCCTTTGTGAGCTGATCAATCCCATTTTTATTTGTTTTTCATGTTGTTTGCTGTTTAAAGTGTTTGGATTAAGTATGTTTGTTACCAGTCTTGATTCACCACTGAATAACCGTGGGTTTCTTTTTGTTAACTTTTTGAGAAAAACACGACCATGGCTTGAAAGTTTGTACTGTAGTAAATATCCAAGTTGTAAGTCTTGCAGTACGATCATGTAGGAACATGTGTTTTGTAACTTCTGCCATTCTGAAAACCAGTGAACCCGATGTTTTCAACAGTGTGCTTTACGAACAACTTGTAGAAAGTTGTGATCTACTTAAACCTGCCGGTTAAACGAACCTGGTTTCCTGCTGCATAGCGCGATGGATGGCGATGGCTGGGAAATTCTGCTCCACGAGCAGCTGACAGAGGGCTATGCAGCGCTGCACACTCTTGATGAAGATGACCACCTGGGAAAGGCAAGCAGGGAAGACAAACTAACAAGAGAATGACAGGTGTGTCTTACCTTTAACAGTGCTGAACCCAGCATGCAAAATTAAAGCACAGCATTCAAGTGGTCCCCCAACACACTCCCCTGTATAACACAATATTCAGAAATGGGCGCCCTCGCCTGGGGTGTAGCCGAGGGGTCACGTTGCCTGGAAACCAAAAGTCTTGACCAAGTACGAAGTACGTATTCAGTGAGGTTCTGCACTTGCACACACATGCCTTCACAGCTTGGAAATCCCCCTTCAGACTGACCTGGCTACAGCCCTGCTTGCTGCAGGAATATTCACCGCGAGGTTACAAATTTGCAGTTGCATGGTTTTATGTCAAGTACAGCTTGCCAATTAAAAACAAAAACAAAAAACCAAAACTTTTTGGAGCCCGATGAAGTGAGTCGTTATCTACCTGGTTGAACTCCAGGACGTCCAGCAGGTCAAAGAGTTTACGGTTCTTCTCATTGTCCTTCAATTTCACGTAGTACTGCATCAGGCCGTGGAGGGTCAACTTGGTCTCATCATCTACATAAACTTCCATAGGCTGAAAGAAGGCAGTCCATAATAGGAGTCTGGCATCAGTAACTTTAGTGGTTTTTTTTGGGGGGGGGACCAGTTATGCTAAAGAAGCCAGAACAGCACGAACAGGGTCGGCTTTCTTCCATGGTTTCACATTGTTGTTTTTTTCTGCAATGGTGGTCTTACATGTGTTATATACGTTACCAAATCCCTCACCGAGTCTCACATATGCTATCATTTGCTACCTTACCAACAGATTAGAATGGACTGAATGTTATGGATGCCCTTTAGCTTTAATACCTTACAAATTATATTTTTCCTCATGAAAGAATCCTTTCTCACAATGTCTAACCCCTTTTCAGGCAGGTGATCTCGGACGCATTGAGGCCTTACAACACAAAGGCTGAGGGGTCCGCACTTTCCGAGCACCGGTCTGATCGGCAATCTGCCAGGCAGCTGTTCTGGCTTGTAGTCCCTGCGACTAAAGGACCCAGCCCCGAAAGTTTTGCAACCAAGTTCAGCCATTCTTTCATGTATGTGCAAAACTCTTTCTCTCAGCTGTCTGTGATGGTTGCCATCTGATGCCAAACTGTCTTCATGCTAGTTTTACTTTTTTATTGCCCATGGCACTGGTTTTCCGAAAGCAAAAATTGAGGACACATGACAAATTGATTATTCACACCGTTTTCTGATTTCCATAACATATTTTGGTAGTTAGGTTTTTGCATTTTAAAATACAAATACCTTGTTTAATCAATCTGCTCAATTTTTTCCTCGTGAAATATGGAATGTTATTTGTTTTGAAGATACCAAAGTTCACATTTTTGACCCCTTTAAACAAATGCTTTACAATTTATTAAAAACATTAAAAAATGGGATGGCCCCCTTCAGGCCTATTCCCGCTGGACTTATGAGAAGGCAGATGCTACGTGGATCCAGCTAGAATGTTGAGCCAGAACAGAGAGATAGAACCTTTGGACCACGACAGGCAGGCAATGGCAAGGCAAGGGAGCAGGGCGACACGACGGGGGAGGGCCTTCTGATGATCCCAGCTGTGAAGCATCCATTGTCGGCCAACATCAGACTTTGTCATCCATATCAAATGAGTAATCCTTAATTGCAAACTCAGAGCAGGCCAACTTTCTTACCATGAGCCTACAGTCCGCTGAGTCCAGATTCTTTAAAAAGATCCCTGACTTTTCAGCAATCCACTTCCGTTGAAGATGCAATTTAGAGAACAGCCTGGAGCAAGAGTTCTTGTAACAGGACAATCCACTGTGCAAACACCATGTGTAATGATTCTGCAGCCAGTAATCCGCACACTGCACTTCTGACTCTTTGCCCATGTCGGTACATACACCGTAGATGACGGTACGGCTTCATATGATGGCTTGCAAAATTTCATTGGAATAAACTTACTGTGAAATTGAAGTGCTTGACGGAAGCTTGTGTAAATGTGGCAGACATTTTCCATTTTAACTCGGCAGCACGATTCCCAGAATTAAAACAACAACAAGAGTAGAGCAGCGAAACGTTGAACAAGATTAGCCAAACCTATAAAGTACCCACTGCGCTTCAGTCCCTAAGAAAAAAATGCTGTTGAACCCATGGGCGCCTTTGGGCCTGACCTAAAGCCAGGTCCGCATTTCCCATGAGCATGCTCCTTACAGAAAAAAGGAAAATTCCTGAGAACATAAAAAACCACCAAGAATAAAGAACCCTAGAAAAAAACTGATGCGACGAGCTCATGGGCGCCTTGGGCCTAACCTGAAGTCAGGTCCGCATTTCCCATGAGGAAAAAAAATGGCAGAACAACAGCTCTCCATGAAGTGCTCCACACAATACACACATAAAAGACATGGACCAAATACACTTCTGAAATCCAACCTGAAGTCACGTCAGCGTTAGCAAGAGAAAAAAACATTATGATGAGTCTGAAAAACCTAAGAAAAAAAAGTTGAAGCGACGGACTTGTGGGCGCCTTGGGCCTCACCTAAAGTCAGGTCCGCATTTCCCACAAGAAAAAACTATTTGATGGACATTATAATGGGTGGAGCTTTATAGCTAATTGCTGTTTGACCAAATTTTTCCAACATGAGCAATGCCGTTGTGAAGCCAACTGCTGCCGACTTTTGCCACTGGAGGGAGGTTGCTGTCTGCCATGCCTCATCTGCCAACTCGATTGCCATTTTGCCGACCTGCCTTCAGTTCCGCCGCACCCATGCTGGTTGCCAGCTCCATGAGTGACCCTCCTGAGGCACAGAATCTTGCTGTTGATGTAATCAGCCTTGACCTAGCCAAGGGTGCACACTCAAAAAACAAAAGACTACCGGCGTGCCCTTTCAGCATCCAACGGTCACGTGAAATGGTGAATGCTGGAACCCGCTGTGTGCAGGAGAGTGGAGACGGCCGCAGGCCGAGCTAGAGAGGGTGGATATATTTACGTCTTGCATGAACTTCTTGCAGACTGGCCGGATCTCTTTGCTGAGGGTAGCGCTGAACATCATGACCTGTTTCTCGTGTGGCGTGGTGCGGAAGATCTCCTGCACATCTTTTCTCATGTCTGGCGGGAGAACAAAATTTCAAACGTCAGTTGTGTTCAAAACTTACGGCTTATCTTTTGAATATCGTTATCAATGAACTCATTTCCCACTGTTTGTGTTGCCTTGCTAAGAGTAAGAGCACACTTGAACCACCCTATTCACAGTTACCCAAACAGCACAAATGCACACGGCAAAACTTTGCAAGAATAGAGGATTTTCAGTCACATGATTTTTGACAGTCAGCGTTCAATATACAGTGTACACAGTTGTGTGTGGAAATGCACATGCCTTTGACGTCTTTCAACATTCTGCCGTACATGAAATGGATTCAAAAATGCATGCGCCTCCACTGACGTGGTACACTTCCTGAAATGTCTTTGCCCGTCATGTTACGTCACGTGAAAAACCCTTATAGGCTGCACTCGACCTGGAAGAGCCCTGTCATACAGGTCTAGCAAGGCACAACTGGCCCTGGCCTAACAACATATGACGATGAGGGTTTATCTGGTTGAAATGGGGCTGTTGAATTTTTCATGTACCTTTACCGGGGCCTCAACCTTTCTTCTGTTGCGTCTTCCAAATCGCTTCAATATCTACTTTCCACGACTGCCCCGTAATGACCCAACACTGGAGGTCAGCCACACGCTCCACGGAATGCCACACTAATCCTTTGTGCAAATGGCACCCTCTTATGCAATTCCTTCAGAATCTTTAATAAGTAGTCGTGACATCCTACAAGACCTTCTATGTGGTTGGTTATTGCACGTCTTGCTGACTGACCCAAAATTTACACCAACAGAGAAAGGAGTAAAGATTTTGAAAAGCAACAAGGGCACAAATCCCGCACAGCGACTCACCTAGCTGTTCCAGCATCTTGTCGCACTCGTCCAGGATGAAGTGCTTGATGTTCTTCAGCGACAGGGACTTGTTGCGCACAAGTGCTAGCAGGCGCCCTGGTGTGCCCACCACAATGAATGGCGGATCCGTTTTGAGCCGTTGCATGTCCTTCTGGATGCTCAGGCCGCCGAAGAAGACGGCCACCTTGTCCTGCATGTCCTTCATGTACTTGGAGAAGCGATCATACTCTTTCTTGATCTGGTAGGCCAGCTCGCGAGTGTGGCACATAACCAGCACACCAACCTTGAAAAAAAAAATAGGAAGTTCAGTTGCTTCCATCAGAAAAAAAAGATACATTCCAATGCAGAGTAGTATGAACTTTCTTTTTTTCAGCAAATCTGATCATTTTTCAATTGTGATAAAATCTGCACAAAGTGCAAACATTCACCAGTACTTGTTGTTGATGGTGTTACATCATTGTCTAGAAATAAAAGCCACAAAAAAGTCACTGTTGATGAACTTACAGTGTCCACAAACTGATACACAGTGACTTTCTTTAGTACTGTTTCCTTGAACATGTACTTACACAAAACCTACAGTCGAGGTCTGCAAAATGGCAATTTTGGTAGACAAAAAATGTATGTTTATAGTAAATCAAGATTTAGGTGCATCTGTTGGTAGAAACTGAGATTTTGTCAATGAGCTTCTTATGGAAAGACGCAACTCTCCATGACATCCGGGAGCTTCATGACTTTCACAGCGAAAAAAAAAAAGAACTACATTATAACAAGTCAACAGTGTTTTTACTTTCACTGTGAACTCAGGTTGCGAAAGCTCCTAGATGAACACATAAAGTCATGGCTGACCATTTGCATATTTCTGGGAAAAGGCTCGACTTATTAGAAATAAACTTAGGCCATAGATGTGATTGGCCGCTTAAAATTAAAGCTGAAACGGCCAGCAAAAAGCTAAAATGTAAAAAGTTCCCATGCTTTTGTACAGACCAAGTGTACAAAAAGGCTGAAATTCAGTGTTAACATGTACACAGAAAAGCTGGAATCGGCCAAAAAGCTGAATTCTCACGCCCCTGTTGGGCATATTCCTTCCCTTGAGAAAAACTTAAAAACAATAACTGAATGATTCAGTGACTGTGATAAAAGTGAATGCTGTAAGAAACTCAGAAGGTGACAAAACTCTACCATACCTGTCCGGATACAGGTTCCAACTGCTGCAGGGTGGACAGGACAAAGACTGCAGTCTTTCCCATACCGCTCTTGGCCTGGCACAGGACGTCCATGCCCAGGATGGCTTGCGGGATGCACTCATGTTGAACTGTGGGCACATCAAGAGCAGAAAGCACTGGCAATGATAAACTTGCATGGGCAAAGCTATGCGCCCTAGTTAAGCTGAACTTTATGTGAAATGGGAGGATGAGCTTGCTGACAAGCACCAATTCTAACCTTTCACAGGGAGAAACATTTACAGGAATTATCATAAATCTTTATTTTGAACATTTTTGTAGGACCTGCTTAGGAAATTCCAAACTCTCCATTAACCCTAACCCCCAGCCTGCTTTGGCTAGAAACCCTGCCAGATGCATCAAACTGCCAGTCAGTTGTCAAAGTGGCTTGCATGCCCAGTGTAACAAGATCCAACAGGTCAACCCTCCCTAAAGGCCAAACAGCTTAGGAGTCTGTGGTTGCCAGTCACCACAAGATCCAACAGTGGCATATTTGAGTGGGACTAGCTCTCACAGTCTCAACATGCCCCTTTTGTTTTGCTGCTGTTGATTGCCCATGTGCATCAAACAGCAGCAGACTTTTTCACCTGATGCACTGTGCTGCGTCTGACAGGGTTAGGGTTAATATACAAGAAGCCAATGGAGCTTTCTTTGTACCGTATCTTTCAAGAGACACTGAGGACGAGGATGTGACTGAAATACTGGGTTCCACATCTCTCCATCTACAACATCCCCCAATCCTAAAGGATCTAAGAGATTAAGGGCTAAGGTTAATAAACAAGCTGGGCTCTCAAGTCCCATATTAACCCTAACAGTCCCAAATCCTCTAATCTCAATAAGATTTTACATACACCCTAGAGGGTTAGGGTTAATTAAGCAACAGTGAAATGCAGTGCTGCAGGGTTCCTGCGCCTAAAGGACAATTAAATTCCTTGACTTTTTCGTGACTTTTCCATGACCAGATCATGAAAAACCATAACCCAATCATGCAATTTCTTGGACAATTCAAATAAAGTCACACATTTTATGCAGTTATTTCTGATAATAGAAATCACATACAATGTTTGAAAAAGTCGTCCCCATGACTTTTTCATGACTTTACCAGGCCGCAAGAACACTGAGTGCACAGTGCATGTCTTTACCATCCATTACAGAATGCATTGAGTTTGCAATATCCCATAAGCACAGACTCTAAATGAAGTGAACAAAAGGGTGTCCATTAGCTCAGCAGCAGATAAGCTTGACAATTGCCATGCCATGGAGCATGTGTTCACTTATCCCTGAAATAACATCAATGCAATAAAGCACAAGATATCTTCTTGAGGCAAATACATGTACTGAAGTGATTATGAGGATGCCTTAGAGCAAGGGGTTACCCCTCCTGGTCTTCAGCCTTTGCACAACCAAAGCCAAAGTTTTGAGTAGACTGTTTCCTTTTGAAAGAGTACCTTCAGAAGGGTGCTCAAAGCCACAGTCCACGATCGCCCGCAGCAACTCTGGCTTCAGCAAAAAGTCCCGGAACCCCGAGCTGTGTATGGACACGTAGGTGCCTTTGACATCTTTTTTGATGGCGGTCTGGGCAGTAGCGTCACCCCCAGCCTCCTGAGTGGCGTCATGTTCTTCCTCTTCATAGTCCAACAGCTCTTGCTCAACATCGTTTTCAGCCATTGTGCTTTATTTGGTATCCTCTTAGGTATCCTCCTATAACTGGAAGGCAAAAAAAAAAAGGGTTAGCCATTTTGGGGAATTCAAAACTACAGCGGATGAGCACAAATGGAAAGGTTTATCTCCCTAACAGAGATCATAAGTGAAGTTGAAAGAAAGCATTCCTCTGGTGTTAAGCTGAGGAATCGCCAGTTTGTAGTTACCCAAGCCTACAGGTTAGTGCTTTGGGTAATGTCAATGATAACGATATTAATCCTCCTTTGGTTTTACAGCACAAATATGTACGATTGCCCACAGTCACTCTTGTGCATGTATTTTCCACATGGAAAACAAAAACATGTACAGGTTCAGTGTGTACACAGTTGGCTGCCAGCACAAAATGACCCAGGGTCTTTTGTGCAGTTCTCTTCACTGCATTTGGCTTACTGCACAATTATGCACATCAAACAGTGAAGCACAGTTGTTGGGCAGCACAAAAGTGCAATCTGATATTCCTGCGAGGGACAGTTGGTGCAGTGCACAACACAACACAGCTGTGCTTCTTTGAGGTGTTTACCAAGTGACCCAGAGAGTGACTTCAGCATAGTAGGGTTAAAGAGTACAGGGCCATAAACATTACTCTGTGAAATGCCCGACCACCACAGACTAGATCTATAGTAAAGATTGCGGTAACACCATGTACTTATCTCTTCTTTGAGTATGTGTGGTTCTGNCACCACAGACTACCCTTTGTAGTTGGCACACTAAGAAATCTTTGAAACAACTCCAGACAGCTAGGGACATGCATGAAAGAGTGAAGGCGTAGTTCATTTTGGATCTCATTTTCTTCATAAGAAATTTTTTCTGCATGTTGCAGCTCCTTTATTAATTTTATGAATTTCAACATTTTTGAAATTTCAGGTGAAGCTAGGCTTTAATTTATTGAAATAAGCAGAGCTGCAAGCAAGTGCCAAAGTTCAGTTCAGGTTTGGTTCAGAAATATTTTGCCAAACTTTGATACGGTTCGGGTTTGGACATGTACACACATGTATGTACATGTACAATGGTCAATGCAAGATTGCGACATCGGGGAGCTCTCTGCGAATGTGCCATAGTACTTCTGTGCATAAAATACATTAAAACAAGCAGTGAATCTTTGCCTCCATGCCCCATCCACGAACAACTTCGATTTCAACACATAGTTTTAAAAATGTTCCCCAAAGTTTGTTTATGAGGTATAATTCCTCAGAATGTTACCATCTGAGATGTGACATATTCCGACTATGTTTGGCTACGTTTGGTCAGCAATCAGGAATTAGTCACTTTAGTAAACGAATGGCTCAAACCAAAACCAAAATTTCACGGACTTCTAAAAATTTGAAATTGCCAGAGTACATCAGAGTACTAATGATACTTTTAATAGGGTGAGTAATCCATACATGCAAAAGGAGTTCCATGGACGGCATTTTCACTGAGTATCCACTTTTTGAATGGAGCGCTGTGGAGCCTTAGATACGGAGGCTGTCCAGTAGCCCCACTAGTGTGGCACAGATTCTCACTCCCGATCCATCCTTAGCCACACATCTGTATGCGCAATTTCGTGTCGGCGTACTGAACATTTTTGGCGCAGCCACTTATCATCGTGGGCGCAGTTTCTCTTGCACACGAACATGATCCTTGACCTTTCTGTTTACTAAAAACCATTTATTGATTGATTTCACTCACGTTATTCAGGTATTTTCCAGTCTTTTTTGCCTTTATCCATTCAATCTAACAGGCTTGCTCTCTCAGTCGCCATCTTTAAAATAAGATCATTGAACAATACGTCACTTGACCTCTCATCGTCTC
>NW_019091483.1:234100-264508 GCF_001949145.1 Acanthaster planci | reverse complement strand
CCCTGAAGTTGCTCAACATGTGTCATCTGGTCATGAAAGTATAATTAAAGGATTATGAATACTTGGCTTGACGGCAATGAAGCTTTTATTAAAGGATGTGGACCGTGATCAACAAAATTAAACAAAGCAATATTGGCGCGTCGTCAATCAAGACCGTTTCTGCGACGTGGCTCGCTGAACATGAAGGACAACCATAAAACACATGAATTGCTGCATCAATCCAATTTTTGTTTCACAAATTTATCTTGATTAATTGACCATAGTGAACCAAATTTCACACTTACACATTCTTTTAAATGTCTCATATAAAGTCGTCATAAAAAAGTATCGATAGTATGATTATAACCCGTGATTAAGATGGATTTTCCTTACCTCCAGAGAGTACGCAATCCAGTTCGCTGTCGGTGCAAATACAGGCTGCGAAGCGTTTATACATGAATTCGCGTTATCTGGATCGTACCCACGTATGTTTCAATTAAAGTACTAACGCTATGTATACAATATATACAAAACACTACGGGGAATAAGTCTGACTCATTGGTTCCATTACATGACGTCATGATGCTCCAAGTAAAACGGCTCCATCATTTATACAATGATCAAACATAATGCTTTGAAAATTATTCACACATTACATTGCCTTCAAGTATTTTCAAACATATTTTTAAACTACTAGCTGAACTTAAAATTTATATTGTTGGTTGACTGGATTGAACTTAGGATGACATCAGGTATTTTTGTGGAGTGGAGCACTATTGATTGTAGCACCTGCGGGACCTGACTAAGGCTTCGTCCAAATCTGTCGTCTAGAGCTGAGTCTAGGTCTTCACTCCATTGGAAATGCGTGGAGACGCACAGACAATAGCCCTAGTCGTAGCTCTGGAATCCCGTTTCGGACGCGGCCTTACATGTGCGTATTCCACATTGTGTAGAGATCAGTGATTGATTCCCATACGGTTGGGTGCCATGTATGGAAGTTATCTTGTAGTTTTGAGTGAGGGCCTGGTGTGTTTTGCTGCCTTCTTGGTTTTCATGCTAATGATGAGTATTTCACTATTCATGAGCAAAACGGTGTCATCCCAGGAGGAAAGCCTAAATGTTACACTAGTCTGTATGCAAAAAGTCCAGCTTTTTGTAGATTTTGCTTGACTGAATTTTCTCTCTGATGATTCATTGTTGTTCATGTGCAAAGCAGTAAGTAAGCACCAATGCTTTTCTCGGAAATGTTTTCAGTAAGTTAATTCTGGGTTCTTAATTGTTATAGAGAAACTTATGCAGTGAACCATGCAACAGCACCCTTGGTTTTCTGGGATAGCCTGGATAATTTTAAGTGTTTAAAAAAGTGCGCTTTTCAGCGCATGTAACCAAATGGGAGTGTAAAAGAGTGTTCATGAATACTATGGAGAAGAGTACAAAGTTACAGAAAAATTATGCCTAGGAAAAATTCATTGCTGCCACCCTTTAAATGTGCAAATGTCACACCAGTGAAGCCAAGTTGTAACATGGAGGAAGGAACACTTCCTTCCTCCATGGTTGTAACATGGAGGAAGGGTGTTCCTTCCTCCATGGTTGTAATAACTCATTCAATATTAAAATACTTTCAGTTTATCACAAGTGTTTCACTTACTGTATTTCCAGGTAGCTGCGATGAACAGATCAGGCCAGTGCTCCTGAGGAACACGGGTAGTTAAACAGCCAAGGGTAAAACGGACTACTAAACATGAAGTCCAGCTGAATGATTCCAATCTCCAAATATACAGTAGCCAACTGAAGCAAGCAGTTTCTTATCATTTACGTCAGTGATCTGATAAGTTGATTGAAATTAGAACTTTCGTCAAACGAGACGTTAAACAGCACATGTATAAGCTTCACTGAATGATTTACCTCAACTTTCGTCAGGTCGTTGGACGTAGCAAGTATTCAGCGTCATCCAGGTACATGTACAATGCACCTCTGTGGTTGGCTTGAGTCTCATGTAGACAGACAAGTTGATGTACGGATAACAAATTTCCCTGCGATAAGTAAAAGGCATAAACAGCCACAGCTGACCTCTGAAGTGTAATCTTTCTTTCTTGCAATGCACAGTGAAGGTACATGCATATGCGTTTGTAAGTTATATGCTCGGTTCATTAGTCCACAAGTGATACAGAAGACACGAATGTGAGGCATCATGGCATTGTCCGATGTAATTGCAAGTATTTCCCACTGGGTGAGCAATGTTCTTTGGCTGTGCAGTCAGCCTTTATATTTGGTCCAGGACATCTATGAAACAAACTATGAAGTCATGTCTGCAGTGTTCTCGACCATCTATTACTGTTTGCTGTACACAGCAAAAGCCGGGCAGTTGTTGATGTTTGGGGTTCTCTCAGTGGTTGAGACAATCATAGATCTACTTGGCAACTTACAATATGTCATCCGTGTCAGCGTGTCTGGGCTTATTACGGTCTTCAAGTTTGGGGTTCAAATGTCACTGGTCATTTTCCAAACGACAGTGAATTATGGGCTGTGGATCATAAGCAAAGTGTGGTACGGTGCCGTTTGGTCTTACACTTCATTGGGTTATTGCATTAGTGTGGTCGTCGATGCTGTAGTGGCAGTTCTTCCAACATTGGTAGAATTTCAGAAAGGTACAGGTGCACTTCTTCATTATGTTGTGGTGTCATTCGGGCATTTCCTAACAATGGCAGTGCTGACAGTGTCTGGTACATTGGCTTGGACCCTCTCTTCTGCACTGACTTGGATGGTAGGAGCGCTGACTGCCGTTTGTCGCTCAATTCTCCAGTGGTTTGATGATTTGTGGGAGATGATGACCTGTGCTGAAATCTCACTTGCAACTGCCCGGGCTTACTCCACCAGAAAGTTTGAAGAACTGTATTTTGGGGTGTTAGAGGCTAGCAGTAATGCATTTGGCTCATTTGTTAGTCATCTATTTGTCTTTCTGTCTACAGTGTCCTATATCATGCTTTTTGCTGTTTGTTGTCTTGTTCTCGTCCTGGTCCCCATGAAGTTTTACGGCCTGTACATGAATGCCTTGAGCTCAGCCCATACAATGGTGAGACTGTTACACCAAGCATTGTTTGGCAGTGAGCACGCCGGACAACAGAATCGAGAGCACAGGCCACCGCAAGTCACACGAAACGTAGAACAGCAACTTCCTGCAGAGGGGGATGCATCTGACACAGACGGTGACAATTCACTCTTGAGTAGCATACGACCAAGACGTGTAGCCCCTGCGGCGCCACCACAGCACACACCACCAGCGAATCCCCAGCAAGTCCCACAATCATCAGGGGGCAGCTCAGCAGCCAACCGGCCAGGACCATCTGGGAAGCATGCCCAGCAAATCAGGCCAACACCTCCCTCAGCACCAAGCCTATCTGCCCCCAAGTCCAACAAGGCCAGCCTGGCCAGGCAACTTGAGGAGGAGCGAGACCGTCAGCTGTGCGTGGTCTGTCAGGACAATGGCAAGAACATCCTGATCCTGCCCTGCAAGCATCTGTGCGTCTGCCTAGAGTGCGTGGAGGAGATAACTGGGCAGCAAAGGCGAGATGCAAGGAAGTGTCCCCTCTGTCGACAGGCCATCAGAAGTTACCTCGAAGTGTATACCTGAAATACTAGTCTTTGTGCAAGACGGTTCTGTTTGTAATGGACTTTAACTCACCGCAGCCAGATGGTGTAGTCCGCCCCAAGCTGAAGTGCACCCCCAATCAGCGAAAGAAAGACAGGTGGTTACAAGCGGGTTCTTGCACGCATTCTGCGTGTACGCAAAGACCATACATGCAGGACGAAATTAGTTGTGCATACTCGGCGTGTTTTGCGTCAAACGTGTATATTTTTGTGCTTCATGGCATGCCTATGCAGTGAGTACCAAAAACACGCTCTCTTTTGTTCTGCTCGGAGCGGATAATCACCCTCAAACTACAATGTACTATCACAAACTGCTATTTGGTAATGGTTCATGAGTGAATGATTGTGGTTTGTGTGTGATAGTTGTCTGTGAGACAGTGCCATCTTTCAGCAATGAATTATGGTCCATAACAAACAAATTTTCAACAACTGGATAATTTTAAGCAGTAGCTGAAGTTTCAGTGAAAGGTGTTTTTTTTTTAAAAGCAACTTTAGTTTTTATGTAGTGCAAAATACATTTTTTTCTCACCTGTTGCTTGGGGTCATGGCCAAAGTGTGTAAATATTTACCATTTAGCAACAATGACCACTGACAGCTGAAACCATGCTTCAAGACAAATGAAATAAATGTTCGACGCCGGTGCTTAACACTTAGAGCCACTTCTGTACATGTATATTGCATAGATTTTAGGATCCCATTTTGGGTATATGTAGGAAAGGAGCAAGACCTGTACCCAGGGTTGAACATGGGATTGAACCTGTGACTTTACAAGTGGTACTCCCAAAACCACCACGTAGAAATTCACAAATTTGGCCAGTGCATCATCTGGGCCCAGGGCGGATCCAGCTTCAGTAAAGTACAGAATACACAGTGGAACACTTCGCCCCCTGGAACACACAGGGGCAGGGGCTTTGGCCTCCTTGTGTCCTTTTGTATACGTGTAATTTAATGAAGTCAGCCAGCGTAGGCTGGATGATCGAGTCTGTACAGCAGTACAACAGCAGAGCACCAGCATGCTATTGCAGATAATTCAGGCTCACGTTAATTTTCTGACAAATTGGGTGTGCTGATTTTGTCTTTCCCTTCAAAAGGAGCTGTGAGGATTGCCCAATAAAAATTCCTGGACTGTTTGTCAAGAGTTGCACTTGCCAAATTTCCCCCCCCCCTTTTGTCTAATGGCAATGTGGAGGTTATGCACGGCAGCCATCTTCCCGGTCAGTGTTATTGTTCCACATACAAATATGCACAAGTAGACCTTTTGTGCACATCCCCCTTAACAAAAGCACTGACTTGGAAGATGGCTGCCATACAAACCGCTATACCGGCACTGTGCATTAGTATGCATCCACCTGTCCTCTGGTGGTCAATTTTATAGTGCTTTAAGTTCTAAACTTGTTCCGCTATTTGGGGATTGGCCAATGCTTATAGAGTACCAAAGTGAATACGTTATACGTCACAGTTGTGTGTAAAAGACATTAGGGCAAGAACTCCATTCATTTGCGGTACACTCCCTGATTGAAAATGCCGTCACACTTCAGTACTCTATAGGCACTGACTTGGAATCATTTTTTGTATACTTACTGAAATTGTGTATCAAACCACTGATACATCACTGTGACGCCTAACTGAAGTTTACATGTTCATGTAAATCATGAATACCCTGCTGTTGTTATGAAGAATGAACTTGTGCAAAATGGTTCAGATGTGTGCAGCTTTTCAAAAATGTTATCAGTGCTTCCAAATTGCTCTGTTTGAAAACTAGAATTTTTTATGTACACATTCATAGTTCAGCTCAGCAGTTGGGTAAAATTATGTTTACTTTGAAATAAAAACGGGAAAGAATGAAATTACACTGAATAACCTGTGCTACTTTATAATGAATGACAGTGCCAATTTGTTTTATTAAAACAATACTTTGAACCTGAAATGAACGTAACTGACTGTATAGTCAATGTTGACCACTTGCTGCAGGGTAGTTTGAAAAATGCAGTGCACAGTCGGGATTTCAGTTTTCAAAATTCTTCAAAAATTAATCATTTGAATTAATGGACGTGTTACACCCACACGAATTACTGTCTGGTGGCCACTCTAGTCTGACAGACTAAATCTATTGATGCCCGAGTATTTCAGCCAGGCCTGCAGCCTTGTAAAAAGAGCCCAGATTGTGCTGTGTTATCTAACTTTCTTTTGAACCTGGCACAGTGCGCTGCTGACCTCTTTTCAATAGGGGCCAGATTAGCATGCAGTACTGCTGTGTGGCTCATCGCTGCAGTCGTGGAGAGCTTTTGTGCCTGGTGGTAATCCGCTTGCACTAAATGCCCCAAACCGTGGTATACTGTTTCAAAACAAGGCTGGATTATCTCCACTATTGAGACTGAAAAAATGTCGGTAATGCCCAGCAGCCTGGTCTTTTGTTCCAAGTACAGTCTTTTGTTCCAAGGCCCAGTTCCCTTTTTCTGATTTTGGAGACCCCGGCCACGCGTATAAACACGCGGTGCCCGAAACTCCGGGCTCACCAGCAAGAAGTGGTAAAGACGGCAATCATTTTTGGTTGGTATTGTTAGTATGTACATGTACATGTATATACAAGTATTCCAAATCATTTGATGAGGGTACATTTAATTAAAAGGTTGCAGGAAAAATCCAATTCTAATGCTGTGCTGCAATCCTCTTGCTAAACACAATGTAAAAACAAAACTGGTGAATCTATAATGCTACGCTCATCCCATTTTCAATAAAGACCTATCTACTCAAAATATCTGCTTAGCAGAAACGGCTTAATGACTAAGCATATTTTTCTTGTAATTGGCTAGTTTTTTGTGCACAAATTGGTTTTGCAATATTTGCTCAAAGTAGAGACACCCCTTCATGGGGGGGGCAACCTGGTGCAAGATGCACATGGACAGTCCATATATTTAACAGAATAGGCCTCTGAACTGAAGAAGTTGCACTTTGTTTGCATGTGCACTTTTTTAAGAAGCAAGGTGGCCCACAGTCCACTGAGCACCATAGGAAAGCATACATGTAAACAATGAGTGGCTTCATCAGTGTAAAGGTCCACGGGCCATTTAGGATTAACATCACCTGTGCCAAATGTACATAAACCTGCTAAAGCACAGTGTTCTCATGCAAAAGTAAAAACACACCATCTGTTTGTCCTGTACAGAGCACAGTGTCTGCCTTACAAAATCAGGGTTAACATCAATCTTCAAGTAGTAAGGAACTCTAATATGCTCAAACACAAATCATATGCTGCAGGCAACTGCTAGTGATCTGCACCCAGCTGTGGTTTTGAAGTTGAGCACGAACCTCTCTTTACAAATATTTTTTTTGCAAAGATGGCTGACCCGTCAATGTCATGAGTGGCCTCGATCATAACTCGTCATTGCCTGATTTATTCTAGATGGTTGTTGCAATACATAGCTTTATTCGGAGATGGTAGTGGCACACTATTTCATGGGAAAAGCTTGCAAGGCTGACCAAAGTTTGGCCGCCTCATCAACATTCTGTACAGTTGATATTGTCTACAAAAATTGAGCAAACTAATTAAAAGATTTGTAGGGTTCACAAGGCTCCCTACACACAATCACTGCAGACTTGTTTGACCCCACCACTGCTTTAAATACATTGTAGTGTTGACAGGTGAACATTTAAACCCATGATTCACAGTGGAGAAATCACATGACAATAATGAAGTGTCATACTGATCAACGTGTGTGTCACGGTGAAAGTGGGCATGAAGCTGCTCTTGAAATAAAAACAAAATCTATTAAAATAATTATGACATAATTTTTGTCTTTAAGCTGGCAACTCCAATGTGGTGTAATTTCAGCAATTATGGTGTAATTTCAGAATTAAAAATGACAATCAAACTTTCATTGTAACTAGCAAAGATACAATATCTGTTCAACAACTGAACAGCGTTTCTAAATAAAATTGTTGATTGAAGAGATGTTACAAGTTGTTCTCTGAAGGAAAAAGTGCACTTTCTAAAACCCGAAGACAGCAAAATAATTACACATACCAGTGCTTGGCACTGTCTTAGACTGAATGTTTTACAATCGTCAATGCCCTTTTTTCTCTCAAACTGTCAAAATGTAACACAATTCACAGCAAGTTTTTAGGTAAAGCCTGTGGCACTGATTATGAACATATATATACAACTTGACTTAAGTTTACTGTATTCTTCTTTTCACAAGGTACAATTTTTACAGTGCTTTGAGATGCCATCGTCTCTCCTCAATTGCCGAAACCATACACGCAGTGTACCACGGCCTAAGATTGGGCTGGACGTGTATGTAAATGTACTGAACCTTCTCCATTCTTGGGATCAAATGGGAGATCAGAAAATTATGTTCTCAATCAGAGCTAAAAAGGGTTCCCCCGATCTATGCCTCTTGATAACAACCAGTTTCAATATGTATACTTTCTGATTGGAAAAAAAATCTACAATGTGCCTTGGACGTAAAAACCTGGAACCCCAACGTGGACAAAAAACCACCACTTGTTCCCTCTGAACCTTATATACTCAACAATACAGTGCTATTAAAACTGGGGGTGGCATGCTTTTTTCCCAGGGGAAATTTCACTTATCAGTAAGGAACCGATAAACCATTGATACTGCAAGGGGTATCAATTCAAGAACTGATTTAAGCAAACTGGTGATTTCCACTCCCTTTCATAACTTTTTCTTCATTTCTTTTCTCATTCTTTCCTTTTTGGGGGGAGGGGGCAAAGAAAGGGCGGCCTTACTTGCAATGTCTATGCTACATGTAACACCTGTGGCTTGAAGGAAGCCACTGGGTCCTGTAAAATATTCCTGACCTTTGCCAGTTGATTCAAGCCAAGGCCGAACTCGGTTCAGGATTTTATTCTGTTCCCCATTAGATTTGATCTTCAATTCTGTTTCGGTGCACCTATGTGCCTGTGAGGTTACAGTTACATAAATGATAACAGAAAACCCCAAGTTATATGTACATGTAATTGTGAAGTTTTAAAGGCATTTGCTGTGGATTTCTCCGTTCAGATGTATATGCACTCTCGAAAATGCAAATGCAGTTCTCACCAGTGTTGTAGTCGAGACCATCACAGGACCACGCACAAGACCTGTCATAAGTAACAGGACCAACAGTGACAAAGGGAATGCTTTTGTTGCAGTCCATTTGAATAGCTTGTGACTTGAATTCAGACTGGAGGTCTTGTGTGGGCCTTGTGAAGGTCTTAAGGGGTCACGACTACAACCCCGGTTCTCACCCTATGGAATGTGATTCATGAACACTTAAGTTTCCTCATAATCTGAAACATCAACCTCCATGTCCATCAGCTCTTCCTCATCTGATTCCCCAACTTCATCAATGAATATCATATTATCAAAGTCTGGTATCTCTCCAAGCCACTGTTCATCATCCTCATCTTCGTTGACGTTTGGAGTGGTTCCAGCCTCGCTTTCAGGTTCCTTGTATTTGTCCTCAAGGGAGACAGACTCTCTCTTTTCCTCTTTGGGTGTTGGCGACTGGAATGTTTCTTTATTGTTGACAAGATTCTTTTCACTTGTAGTACTGCCAGACTTAATGGAGTCTGAGCCAGAGTTCTTGGATTTGGTTGTGCGGGGTTTTCTGGCTTGATTTTTGTTTTCTCCTGCAGATGGCTTGGATGGGATTGGCTTGGGTGTGGCTGGCTTGGGTGTGGCTGGCTTGGGTGTGCTCAGCTTAGATGTGGCTGACTTGGGCATGGCTTTAGATGTGGAGGCCTCTGAATCCACTTCATTTGAATTGGCCCCGTTCAAAGCAGCAATGGTTGATGTAGATATCTTGGGAATGGACAGGACAAGTTTGGATGGCTGCATTTTCTGAGAAGTCTCCGTGAATGAACTTTCCTTCAACAATTTGTCACTGGGTTCTGGTGCTTTGGCAGCTGTTCTCTCATTCTGCCTGGGGCCACGAGACATGTCTAAATCATTCTTACTAGACTTGGCAGCTTTCTTAGGCGTGGCATCATTACTAGGTGCGGCACTCTGTTTTGGCACGGTTCCCTTAACAGGAGTAGCATCTCTCTTTGCTAAACCTTTCTTCTTCACAGTATCCTTTGCTGGTAAAGCATTTTGGGTTGGGGTATCTTTCTTCGCTGGAACATTCACAGGTGTGGCATTCTTGGGTGGGACATCTTTCTTGGGTGGGGCATTTTTCTTGGCTGGGGCGTCTTTCTTGGCTGGGGCATCTTTCTTGGATGGGACATCTTTCGTCGGCTGGTTATCTTTTTTGGGTTTCGCATCCTTTTTCGGAACTGTCTTTTTTAATGTAGGCGCATTTTTCTTTACTGGAACTTCTTTTGTAGCTGAGACATCCTTCCTAGGTGTGGCGTCCTTCATGTCTCCGACACCTTGCTCCTGGTTGCTCTTTGCTACTGGGAAGGACTTCTTCTCACTGACTGCTATCCCTGAATTGGCCTCAGCCACAACTGACTCACTGTGCTTTGTGTAGTGTTGCTGTGGGATAAAAACACACTCAGATTTAATTTTTTGTATCAAGAACTGTTAGACTGCAATGATCCATAGCAATCAGCGAATCTGAGGCAGAATGTTGCATGCTTGTATTGAATTGCTCCACATATAAACAATGAAAGTTGTCAAATAATCACTGCCAATGAGAAGAATTCTGCCACGTTTGGTCTTTTGGCCAATGTCTTTCCCACGATCAAGACAGCCAAAGATTTTCAAAAGGTGGTAGAGATTTTGAAAGCATTCAATTGAAAACACGGAAGTGTGAGCCACTCATGAGCCTGCCTTAGAGAAGTGACCGACGTGTCGGTTGTTAGCAGCCAACTGAGTGCTCTGGTACAGTCCAGCTCAGAGGCCACAGAGAAATTGTGAAAACCATTTGCAACGAGCAGACCCTAGATGGCAGCTTTTTCCCTTTCTCTCCTTCAATACCTTGACTTTCTCCTTGTGGTGGGGTGTTCTGCAGTGTACCGCCTTGGCTAAACACTCCTTTTTGTAAAACTTAGAGCAGAGCTTACAAAAGAAACCTGTGATGGGGACGATGAACTCTGGCCCTGAAAAGGATAACAAAGGTAAGAAATTAAATCAGACCAGATCCCATAACTGGAAGCTCAAGGGTCCATTTTTCACTTGGTCAGTTTCCATGGGCCTGGGAACAGACATGCATAGCTCTTCAATTTGATGGGATTACCAGGAGCCTGCAGGCAAACTATATGATGATAAAGACAAGCTGAACACAAGATTGTACTTCAAAAAGAGCAGATATGTTGAGACTGTGCATACCGACAGTTTCGTCCTTTTCGTTTAAGTGCTTCTCCGTCTCGTCATTCTCGGCGTTCTCTTCGTTACCATCCACTTCGACGTCCTGCTCACTGAGGCCATCATCTCCATACACTATGCCAGGATCCACACCCTTTTCTTGAGCTTTCTGCTCATCAAACACACACATATACAAGGTTTGTTGTGGTCTTCATTGAAATTCTGCTAGTTCACATTATGCTTCCACTGAACTTTGCATTTTTCTATTGTTGGCATCCGTTACCAGTCCTACGTGTAATTGTGACACAGAAGGATGTAAATATGAGTTGGACTTGGGCCTGATCCCACCCCAAGTTGTCTCAGTATTTGCAAGTCTAACACAGGTCATCCAATCTCAAGTTGCAAGCAATTCAATTTGAATGAGAGACTTGGTATCCAATGTGATACTGTAGGGTCCACCATAGTTTGTATCTCACTTGACCGAAGCTCAAAAGAACATTAAGAAAAGCAGACGAGTACATGGCACAGGTATGTTTGTCACTACCATGCATGTCAAAGGATCCCATGACTTGTGACATGAGTTATGACAGACTCGCGACTGGATTTGAGACTAGCTTGTGACTAGAATGTTGACTGTCTCTTGAATGTGACTGAGTTGACTTGTGACTAGACCAGTGATTGACTTGTGACTGGACTTGTGATCGCCCTGGGACTAGACTTGGGACTGACTTGTGAGTGGACTGTGACTGGCTTGCAACTACACTTGTGACTGGCTTGCAACTACACTTGTGACTGGCTTGCAACTACACTTGTGACTGATTTCCAACTAGAACTGATGATCAGCTTGCAACTGGACTGGTGATTGGCTTGCAATTACAAGTGATTGACTTTCAACTAGATTTTTGATTTGACTATTAAGAACATTCCCGATCAATATGTGACTACAGCTGCTGTTTGACTGGCTTGATTGACTTGAATCCAATATGGCATTCAATGTTCCCTCATCATTGATGTCTTCAGTGGAGTACACTTACCCGAATGTGGGACAGCTTTTTCATATGACTGCGGAGGGACTTCAAGTTCACAAAGGTCAGCTCACACAGGGTACACTTAGGTCGAATTTTCAGGAATTTCTAAAATAAACACGTGAACCAAAAAAAATGAATTTTTAGCGCTACATTATTACAACATTCTCATTATCAAATGATATCATCTTTCAACACAGTATTGTCATCCAAAAAGACCTTATGAACGTGAATCTTTTATCCGCTATTTCAGCACCAAATCCGGCTTTGACAAAAAGGCCTTTGTGGAAGAACTAAAAAAAAAAGTTGTTGACATGTGGCCTAACAGTGACTTGACATACCTTGTGGTCCTTTGATGCCATGTGTTCCTCATAGCTGCAGGCATAGGTACGGAAACACTTGCCACAGAAGAAAGCCTGATCCAAATGGTTCAAGTATGCAGATGTGACAAGCGGTCTACAGGGCAGAGTTCGTTAAAATAATGCATGTAATCAGAAATCATTCAGAAAGGTGTTAAGAAATTATTGAATGGAAAAGAACACGTCTATAATCAACAGGATGTCTTCATGTAAAGCGCTTACAATGCCCTCTGAGATACAACAGGTGCAGGCTGAATATATCACAGCTGAGTGAAAATATGAAAAATGTTTACCCACTTATCCCCTAACCATACCCTGGTAACTGTGTCAAGTTTCTACTTACTGCACAGGTGGGGGGATGGCAAAGCTGGGCAAGGGAACCGCCAGCCATTTCTTGAAATCACCCTGCTCTTTGTCTGGCAGATCGGCCAGCTTGCTGATGAGCGCTTTCCTGAGGGCAACATGGCTGTCATCGTGGAGACGCTGGAAGGTAGCTATGTGGCGGCGTCCCTCTATGTGGGACAGGTAGACCTTCAAGGAGAGTGGGGAGGAGGACGGAGAGATTTCAAAGAAAGTGGTACAGTGCACAATTTAAAACGGCAGGAACAAAACAAACTCGAGTCGCTTGCTAAATCCTACATCATTTCCTCTATCTGCAAAATATCAATGGCATGCAATAAGACAATGTATTCTAAGAGTAGGAGACAAAAAATAAAGACGAACCGGTGAGAGACGTAAGTGCCTCATGTGTATGTGAGCGTTTCGTGTACATGTTCCCAGTGCTTTCTTCTCATTAACATGAGCCCATTGATGCTTTTATAAGCAACTTTCGTGAACACCCTAAACTCCAACACTGTGGTGTCCGTCACCATTTTACTAGAGCTGAAAAAAAAGTTCACCAAATCTCAGACAAAGCAGAGGTGGCTAGATTTCTACGAAGACTGTGCACCACCAGTTGTTTGATTTTGAAGGATTAGAACTAACGGTAGCTCGGTCCCAAAGCAGAATCGTGCAACACCATTGATAAAAATTGAACTGGTAAACAGTACGTGTAAATGTTAATGGGATGGGGAGGACAGAGATGGAAGCCACCTACCGACCAGCCGGAACAGTACTTGCCACAAATGTAGCAGTACCAGTCTACCACTTGCTTGTTCTGGACGTGGTCTTCTAGGTTGACTTCCCTCAGGAGGGACAGCTGGAGGGTGAAAAGCAACAAAAATACCACATCACTGGAAACTTCAGTGAGAGAAAAAAATAGATATTAAGATCTCAAGATATGTTTCACAATTTGACACCCAGGTTTAAATGGTAGCACCTACCTGTCGTTTCAACATTATTGGAAGAAATTGTTTTACACAGCAATACAAGATCAAGCATTGCTTGTATTTTAGTTCTATAAATATGTTATTAGAACCTCAAGCTTAAAATCATGGATTGATCACATTATCAAAAATTACCAACAGTTACAGAATGAAAAAGGTAACAACAGAAATTACTAAATATGCTTAATTTTGGGAAACAGAATTAATTTAGAAAAATACAGAAACAAGCACGTTATGACTTTACAACTCGTAAATAGGAAGAAAGTTATCTTAAAAATCAATGTGATGTGACAATAACAAACATAAATGTATGTGTGATTGCTTTGCCCATGATTGACAGTTTAGGACAAAAGTACAATGTAGATGTCACTGTCATTGATCCATCAGTATTCCATCCATGATGACCGTGACACCCAGTCCTAATTTTGTGGGTTTGCACATGATAAATCAGTCCAGTGCTGGTATAGAACGTTGTTGTGCATACTAAGCAGGCACGCTCAATGTGTGATGGGACAGAAATTCAGTGCTTTTGTCTCAGCCTCCTCTCAAACACACATCAACACTCCTGTGTTTATCGGAGGTGGCAAGATCAGCTGTGTACTGAAGACTTCACCCAGTGAAACTGTCCAGGGATGATTATTTTAAGCTATCCCAGATCTCCCCTATCCTTGATAAAGACGATCAGGTTGTCACCTTTTCTTTCACCGGCACTCCCCACTGCATTTTCCATTCAGCCCAGAGAAGGACACCTGTTTCCAAGGGCAATTACTGGGCATCCACAGTAAGTACCCAGTGCTAAGCACTGATATGTACACGTGTGGATGCTGGCTCTTCCAAGGACTTGAAGCACTATCCTGACTTTGACCTGCAAGCTGAGTTTCAGCAGTCTGCCATGACGGTGATGAATAGTTCATGTGTTGTGGGCACAGAGATGGATATGAAAGCAGCTCTGTATTGTACGAATGGTGTCCTTCCAATCTTGGATTGAGCCAAGACTTTTACTGGATGTTCCATCAACAAGTGGCTAAATGGGCACTGACTTCTTTGTCAATGTTAACTGATTGAGACAGTCCGTGTACTGCCTGGGGTAGCAAATCAACTTTTCAACAGCAAACGTTTCATTGTTTACTACCAATTGTTTGCTCTACAAGGGTGTAGATAGGTACAGGTTGGCCCATGTGCATGTATGTTTATTGGAAATAAGCTCACAGTCGATACAGAAAGATGAGAAGCAATCTGCACCATCTTGCATTTCAGGTTTAGAGGGGGCTAGAGGAAAGGCACAATTGCTTGACAAACATGACACCGAGAACGTCCTCTAACACTGTCTTGACATGTACATGTACGTTTAGCCTCCTCATGTTAACCCTAACCCTACATAATACTACAAATTACTACTTGTAGTAAAATGTAGTAGTCAGTGCTGCCGCTAGTAAGAGGACATGACCGCATTGTTCCCTGAAGCCATAAAATAAAATAGAAAAGACAATGTACCATACAGTGCTGTGGCACTATGAATGCATGGCTTTATTGTTCTCTGTACGAGTAACAATGGAAGTAACCTAGCCTGAAGTAGTGATCTGTAGCACTAGGTCCTACAGGCTCAGGCTATTACTTAGTATTTTGTCGTACTGAGTACTGTAAGCCAAACAATATGCTTGGCGGCTAGGGCTAAAGAACCCATCATCTGAATTGTTCTTGATCTTTGTCCATGGCAGAGTAAAAATGAGTGAGGAAGTACAAGACAAGACAAGGACCAATGGAAGGCCATCTACATGTTAAGCAGTGATGACTGCTTTCAGTGCTTAAGATTCAATGTGAAGTGTTGGTCATCGCTGTTTCTTCTCAGTCGTGCACATTTCTCCCTCTGGGGTTCAAGGCCAGTTCACATTAACACAGAAAGTAAAGCAGAATGGACGTCAAAAAACAATCACCATTGCAAAATGTGTCTAATTTACAAGGTGCTCATATGAATGTAACCTCACAGCAGGAATACTTGCCTCTACAACAAAATTCATCTTTGCATTTAGTTTTGCTATAAGCATGAGGTTTTTCTCGTTCACCTTAAGGGACTTTCCCTTCCTCATTTTCATCTCAAAGCTGAGACTGGCCACAGCTGCTGGAGCACAATCCTTGTTTCCTTTCAGGCCAAGGGAATTAGCATGGTGGGATATGAGGGTACCGGCACTTGAGATACAGTATTGCACGGAACCTTGGTGCATTGCCCCACTCACCCAACAGCATTTGCACCAACTTGATGGTACATGTAGCACAGATGGGCAAGCAATACAGCAAACCGAAGGAGCATGTTACATAAGGTATGGTACATACACTGTACACGTACAGTCGTTCTACCTTGTAATAATACCAAGGTCACCACACATCACTGTAGTCACAAACTGGATAGGAAAAAATGTTACACGATCATTCAGTGTACTCTCTGATCCTCTGCAGCTGCAACCAACCTAAGGACATGAAGAGTGAATTTCAAAGGAGGCCAAATGACTCAAAATTCCACCGTGCATGTCCCTGGTCAGCGATGCACTGATATCCCAACCATTCTAGATTTTATGTAATCCAGATTGACACTTGAAGGTTATTGCTCCCTCTTCTTTGCAGCCTTCAGATACACTGTACATGATTAACATGCACATGATATTTTCAGGGTCTCAAAGCAATGATTCAGCATTTCCATGCTTGATTTGCCTTTATGTATGCCACAGCAGGCTGCAAAGGGGAAGAGCTAGAGAAGTGCTACAGGAAGCCATGTACATGTACGTGTAGCACATCTCCAACAAGGAGCACCAGATCTGATGAACAACTTACCAGACAGCATTATCTGCAAGGGAAAGCAGCAGTGTTGTAGTACTCGTACTCGGTACTGGTACTCGAGTACTACTCGAGTACCGTTTTCAGAGTACTCATACTCGAACTACAGTTCTTGTACTCAGGCTACAAAATACTCGGAACTCGACATCCAAAAATTGTACTCCAGCATCAAAGTACTCGTACTCGATTAACAATACTCAATAAAAAATCCTTTACGTTAATTTACCACGCACGGCCGTTAAAATAAGGTACAAAAATATCGACTCCAATGACCCGATATTCAATACGGTTCTGACAAAGAGAAGGCTGCACATGGGACCATTAACCCCTCAGTCCTCCAACAGGTGAAGGATTGAGGAGGGTTAGGGTTAACGCATATGACCCACTCGCCGTCTGTGCGCGTACTTAACCAATCACGTACGCAAACAATATTGTGGTACTCCAGAATGGTCCCGCGATTTTCTTGGACATTGGTAGTCTGGTTCCTGGACCCGAAAATTCTATTAACGAACCCCGCATACAGAAAATCACAGGCATGTGAATAATTGAGTCTGGAAAATAGACTTCAATGGTCTTGCGATGGTCTTGTGATGGCCTTGTCAGGTTTAAGTTGTTTTTTACATAGCTCGGTCTGCATCCATTCTCCAGGGAACAGATGAAAGCAGCTGATACTGGTACAGAGCCTTGTGGAAATCTGGGAAAGATGATATGAAGGGTTGGATGGGCCACACACTTGCAATCTGATGCCATTATTCGTAGTTGAAACAAGAACAATCTGAATTCAGAAGCTCCCTCTTTCAGTGTTGATCATGTATGTACATGTACATGTAGCACCTCGATGACCCCTGGTTATGGGAGGGATGGACATTAGAGTGTTCAATCTGGGAGACTAACCGTGACTCAAAATGACACAAGAACATCAAGACACAGGTAGTGTTGAGCAAATTGGCTGTTTAAGTGACCATCACAGACCTTCTTATGTGTCCAAGTTTATAGATTCATGGAGACCACAGCGCTGCTTAGCAACTGAAACTTGACGGATCATCATAAACTGAGGGTGCCTCTAGATTTTACTGTAGAACCATTGAAAGCTAACAATAAACCATTTACTTACGATGTAAATTGCAGTTATTGCTGGATAAGAAGTGTACACATACAATGTACGGTAACCAGAGATGCACAGTGTCTATGCACAATGCCAATCTTCATGCTATTCTTACAGAAGCCTAAAATTATTTTGATTTTCATAACTTGTGCATGTACAGGAATATTCAAGAAAAGTGTTTATATTATGACCTAAAATTATATCACTAAACAGTCAGCAGAAAAAATGATGAAGTACTGGTGCTGAGAAGAGACATAGCACTGCAGCGACAGACAATAAAAGGAAGCTGGTAGTGAGATCAGGAGGAAAGCACTCTCAATCATTACAGTCATGAACATCACTGAGTGTATGATGTAACAAGTACATCAATTACACCTGTAATATCAAAGTACAATACTGCTGGAATCTGCTCTGTATTCACAAACGGCTTTGAGGAGGCCTTACCTGATGCTGAATGCTGCTTTCGCCAATTTGCTCCAGGAGGGGTGTATCCTTCATGGTTGCTGCAACCTTGCTGGCTTCTTCTGTTGTCAACTTTGTCTCCTCCTTCCTCTTTTTGGTTTTGTCGGTGCTGCTTGGCGTCGGAGGCTTAGGGTCAGGGCCTTCAGCACTGCTGCCACTGGTCTTTGCCACCACACCAGCATTGGCGGACACTGTGGCAAAGGCAGCCTGTTGGGCCTGTCTTCTTGCCATGGCCACGGCACTTTTTCTGGGGATGATGATGTCAAGCAAGGGTATGGGCTGGGAAGGGCCTGGCCGAGTTGGGGCCTCGCGGGGTTTCGGTTCTTCCTGCTGTTTTGGTTTCTCTGATGTTGCCGGAGGCTTCTCATCTTGTTTGTTGAGTGTGGGCTTCTTGTTCAACTGGGCATCCTTTTTGCGTCGGTCCCCAGTGGGGGTCTTATTTCCTTGGTTTGGTTGAGAGCCTGATGAGCTCTTTCCCACAGACCCATCCTTATCGCTGGCCATATCAGATCGTCTCCTCTTCCTCTCAGGGCTGTCTCCCTGCCGAGTCTGGGACGGTGGACTCTTCCTATCGCTGGATGGGTGCATCCTGTCTCTTCGCTCCCTTGACCGGCTTCTCTGTCCACGCTCGTGCTTCTCGCGGCTTTGGCTCCTCGTTCTCCTGAGTGGAGAGAAGTGACCCCTCTTCCTGTTGTCATTGTGGTGCCGGTAGCTCGGAGAATGCCCTCGTTCCTTCTCCCGTAAGGTGTGCAGCTCACCTCTGCTGCAGTCCCTGTCTCTGTTGTCACGTCTGCCTCTGTCCCGGTCACCGGGCACGTCATGTTTGGGGTCAGTCCCCCTTCGCCGGTCCCCAGCATGCTTGCTGTCATGCCTTTCTTGACTGTGACTCCTCTGTTGTCACAGTGAAGTAAAAGAATACAGTAAATTAATCAATTACACTAATGATGACTTTATAAAACAGCATTTAAAGCTTTTTTTTACCATACAGAAAAATCTCGTTAATTTCTGAATAGAAAGTACCAGTACACTCTTTACACATATACATGTACATACACATGTATACAGAGGCACATGTCCACATGAGCAATACACATCATGTGGTACACACAGGAACTAAGATTTAGTTTTTGGCGTTTATTTAATAGTTTTTCATGTGTCACTGTGCTGCCACTGAATCTTCTGTGGGATCACAAACTTACAGGGGATAAACAGTGATGAGGCAGTTTGAGGAAAACCTACAGGTGTACTAGAACTAAAATACCCAAACCCACCTACCAAACATGAAGTTGACTCAACACCTGCATGCACATACATGTACACATGTGAAAGGATTACCAGTACTAGAGTAAATTGAGTGTAGAATGAGGAAGTTCAAACTTCATTTCGGGAATATCACATTACTTGCCAGTGTTATTTGAACAGTAGCTACCGTTATCCTTTCATTGACGCGGGCTGAAATGTGTTAAACATCAAACTAAGGTGTACATGTAACATGTCAATGTCAGCATTTTTACATTCTGCACAAACGCCCGTGTAGTTTTCCACCAACTTGGTGTCCAACTCTCACAAGTGCTCAACTTAAGGTTTTGTTTTTTTTCTAGTCTAGTTTTCATGTGCGAAAATCTGGAGTTCTGTTACAACCAACAGCAAACAGTTTAATAGAAAAGAGAACGTTTAACAACATTCGTCATGCAGTAGGTACATTTGTAGGCCTACCAACTGAAAGTGCCTTGGCAAATGTTTCTTAAATTTACACCAAATTACACCATGTAGGTCTGGTGTAAATTATGTGCAAAATTGACAAATTTTACACCCTGCATCTCCAAGGGAAGGTTCTCTTTTATAAAACTGTGTTGCCCCTACGGTTATTTATTTATATTTTTCAAAATAAATCTGTGTTATGGGCCTGTAATTTCTATAAGTACCGAGGTACATGTACCGGTATCTTGTCCTAAAATGTCCAATGCAAAACACACTTGAAACAAAAAAAAAGGAAAACAAATGAAAAAGCCAACAAAACAACATGCAAGTGTCCTCTAGTTTATAAACACATGAAACACATCATGACATGTGTAAAGAGTAATCAATGCCAAGTCCACTTCTGCATGTTCAATTCTCTCCACCGGTTTGTTTTGATGAAATAACCCTAAGGGCTCCAACAAGGGGAGGGGGGCTGACCACTTGTGTAATTCATCAAAGCATCAACATTGAATGGTCTGATTGTGGTCCCTAGTATTGTAGTCTCCAAATTGAACACAGGCAAAGTACAAACTAAGACCATGCATTTAAGGTAGTGAGCAAGGCCCAATGGAAAGTTTCAAGAAAGTATGCTTTTTTTTGTACTTTTGCAAAGCCAATGTCTGAATACTGCATATCTACGTCTGTACATGTACACCGTAAATTTTCTGTGCACAAGTGAATTACGAGTACATGAATGCATTATAAGAGCCAATATCAAATGTATTATGTGTATACATGTAGACACACCTTTCCAAGGGCACTGAAAATTAACAGCAGACAGGGCCAAACTTGATAAGCTCCAGAGCTGCAGTTTACTAAGAGGTAGAATTTCATGTTTCATTTATGGGTCAAATCATGCTTATTTGAGGCCTTAACTGACAACATACATTGTACGTGTACATGTACAATTACACTTGTACATGTAACGCAGTGGAAGAAGGCATAATCTTTGGAACAAGGTGTACATGTAAATTACTGAATAAAAGTTCTGAAAAGTTAAACAGAAGCCAATTAATACGGTATATGCCCCCACTCTGATTCTGAACTAAGATATTGAAAAAAATCTTTTTCTTTGCATTAATACCGTGTACACGTATGTAAATGGTTATTTGCAAACAAAGCGAGTTTTGCATGTGCTCATTCAGCAGCAGTCAGCACTCAGCACAGTCTACAACAGAAATAATCAATATCTTGGAAACATTTTTACTATCAAATCACTTGACAGTATCTTTACTACAAAAACCAATCAATCTACATTGGAAAAAAGTAATGAAAATTATCATCAACATGTATAACGAGTCAAAATTTGAAACTAACACAAAAGCTCTCCGCGTACTTAAATATCTCTATCAGAAGATCGTTTTATTACTGTGAACACCTTACCCGTTTATTATCACTGTCTCTTCTATGCTTAGCAACTGGCTCCAAGTTATCCCTTGATTTCTTCTTGAATGATCCCTGACCGTGGAGAATCTCCTCCCTCTGCATTTGCAGCATGTGGAAATTCCCACCAGCAGTGGAGATGACTTGCCCAGCTAATGCTGGTCCTATCGGGAGAGGACTGCCCCCTGGTGCAGCCCCTCCAGGGACTGCGCCAAACGCATTGCCCCCCTGGAACCCTTGGACTGTGTTGGCTATCGAGAGCCCCCGAAATACCGACGATTCCATGTGTGGCTGTCCTAGTCTGTCTCCACCCGACGACCCCTGACCTGACCGTAACACCCCAAGTATTGCTGCTAGCCCACGGTGTTTGTCTGTGGATTGTCCCTTGTTGTGGACCTTTCCATTCTTCATCTGCGGTTCCTGGCCAGTTAGTGCTGATCGGGTCAATCCAGTCTCCACTGGACGTCTTCTTGTTGCCCTCGGGAGCCACCGGCTCCAACCTGCCTGAGCTGATACTCTTCAGGGCTTGCAGAATGTCCAGTGCTTGGGCTGATGTCAGTCCCAGCGAGTCCGTCTTGCCGGACAGCAGGGCCTTGCGTAGTGTTTCCATCTCAAGAGGGCTCAGCTCCTTCAGTGTCTCCCTGTAATTGGGGAGCAGCTGGCTATTCAATCTTGTAGCAGCAGCTGGAGACGGGGACGGGGCTACGCTCATAGCTGCGCTGAGCGCTGAAGAACTGTTGGTGACCACCACAGCCGATGGCATGGGTTGGACACCGAACAGAGAAGCAGGCTGAGTTGCACTGCTTGCTAATGTACCCAAACTCGGAGGAGAACCAGGGTATGCCCCGAGAATTCCTGGCCCCGTGTTGATTGACGACCTGGTGCGCATGCCCTGCTGGGCTTTTCCGAAAGCCCCTTTCACGCTACCCACAACAGTCTGGACCCCATTTCCTACAGAGCTGTCACCTGGAAAATTCTGTGGTCTGCCGTTACCAACGCCAGATGTAGCATACTGCTGTTGTGGCGGTAGGATGCCTTGCTGCTGAGAATGTTGCTGCTGTCCACCATGTGAAAGCTGATGTTGTTGGCCTTGCCAAAACTGCTGCTGGCCTTGTGGAAGCTGCTGTAACTGCCCTGGTGTTAATTGTTGCTGCGGCTGGTTTGCAGAGAAAGTGCTCACGGTACCCACTGGGGTAACATTGCTAAATGCAGCACCAACCTTTCCTTGGCCTTGCATCTGCTGCTGCTGTTGCAGCATGGAGGGAAATGGCGGCAGTGTAAATGACGACGACGTACGTACATCATGTGAACGCTCCACAGATCCACCCACTGCGCCTACTGATGGTGGTGCTGTGCTGGAAGCCAACCCACTCTGGATGCTGGTGGTGGTAGCACTAGTACTGCCACTGACAGCAAGCTTGCCAGCAATGTCAACCGGTACACCCAACAAGCGCGCAGCAAATACCTTCTGCTGCAAAACCTGCGCCTCTGTTAAACTGTGAGGAGCAACAACTGGCTTAGCACGGACCCCAGGGGTTATGCGCTCTATGCCCCCAGCAACTGGTGTTGTGGGTGTGTTTGCTGCATGCTGTTGGGTCTCCCTCTGCTTGGGAACGGGGGGAATCAAAGTGTTGACACCGGGAACCAGACCTGAAGCCACGGTCGTGCTCGTCTGCTTCATTGCCCGGGCTGCTGGAAATAACTGCGACGACTGGTTATACAATTTGGGATTTGCCATTTTTTACCCTCCAGAAGTTCCCTTAAAAATAAAAGAATTCTTCTCCAATAATTATGTCGTTACTCACAAACTATCATAACATCCTTTGCACGATGCTGCTTGGTGGTGTGTACTCGATCCTATCGCAATTAAACTTTAAATTAAAGTAAATTTTTGGCTGGGAATCTCATCCATCCGCATGACCAGCACTCCTCGGCCCAGGCTCGCGAAGCGCACAACGGGTACCCGGCAGGGTCATAAATTGTGTATGGGAAAGATGCTCTTCTAGCTGGGTTACCAACGCTCGAGCGCTCACAGCACTTTGTTTGGTTCAACATCAACAGAGGGCGGTGTGCTGTGGACCCACGACATTCAGGAGAGATTCTTACGTGTAACAGCTTAGGATAGAAACAGTCATCTCCGGAAGTCACCGGTTACCGGTCAACAAAAATTTAAACGTAAACGAAAGATCAGGAAATAAATTTCCATTTGACACGTTTCCCAAACATCTTAGAATCTTGGGAGTAGGTTTTCAGATTTTTTTTCTATGTTGGGGTATTCATCGCTGATGACTTAGGCAGATCAGGCTGATCTGCAACCATAGGCCTAATGGGACCGGCCGGCCTCTAGACACTCTAAACGGTTGTTGTCTTGTACATTCTCCTAGATGTCTGAAAACAATTCCTGAGATTCTGGTAAAACAACGAACAACACGGAGCATTGGCGGAGGAAGCTGTGGAGGGGCAGTGGCCTAACACACATCCCCAGCCCCCCCCCCCCCCATTTTTGCAGGTCCTATTACTGGGTAGCGCTCAATGGATCGACCTGGTAATGGCTGATGCTCAATGTTCTAACGACTGCTTCCCCCACTTTGGAAATCGTTCCAAAGCCGGTTACACAAATGGGGAAGGGAGTTCTCTCCATCCTATATCTTGCTTCAAAATTCAACCATGAGAATGAGGTATTTCCCTAACTTGTCAGTATTGAAACATCGAATTCCATGGCAGCTATTCTTAAAGAAAATAAGTTAATTTTTGATTCTCCGAACAGATGGTCAATGTACTGAATGTTGTATTTGTATTTGTTTTTATTAGCACTAAAAACGAGGAGTGAAAAAAAAGCTATACAACGCTGTTTTGAGGTAACGTTATAAAAACGACATAAAAATGTACATTTGTATCGTGAACAGTGCCCCATAGTGTGCCCCCCCTGCCCTCGACCCTGCTTTTCAAATTTCTATGGCCGGTCAATTTTTTTATATAATACACAACCCACATCCCCTATAGTCCCCGGCAAAAATTTATTCTACGGATATTTATACTGCCCAAATCACCGTAGGCGTGGCGGGCATTTTATAAGGTTGAAACATCAGTGACTTTTACACCAGAAAACAACGCAGCAAAACTTCTGAATAAATATTGTGCACTCAGAAAACACAGTTAAAGTTTGGGATTTTCCTGACACTGGAATATCTCCTTGGGTTTGGTCACGCTACTTAGTACCAACCTTGCCGTCGGCAGTATACCTTTTATTTATGTGATATGGGCCTTCTGGCCAAATTAAGTAGTAATTTGCAAAATGGGGATTTGCCATGTCTTAGCCTTCTAATATAAGCAGGCACGCATGGAGATGCTTCGGGGGGGGGTTCAGAAAATGAAATCTCTTTGTGGGGAGTCCAATGCATGTGATTGTGAGCTCGTAACATGGAGACATGGAGAAAATAGACCTAGCCGTGAGTTTCGGACATCACCAAACCCTGCGATGCTGCTCGCTTCCGTACTGCGCGAAATAGGACTCGTTGTTATTGGGCACCGGAGGGACAGGAAGACCTTGATTGAAAGTAAAATTTCCATTTTCCAATGTGATCTAAGTAAAATTATCACACACTGCTATAAATACTATCCACTCTAAAACTTTCCCTAGGGGTATGCAAATTACAGAACTTGTTAAAGGGGGCCCGCCCCACACTTTATTTCGGGGGGGGGGGCGCTGGCCCCCTGCCCCCTGCCCCCTCCGGTTCTACGTCCGTTTTAAGTACAGAGCTGTGTGCTATGCTCAGTCCGATATGTCGCCCTCTATAGGCATACTGACGCCTAGTGTATCGTGCAAAAGGAAGATGCTTAGCCGTTGTCCTGATGACCCATAACACTCGGGAGGCCTTCCTGAGATCTCTCGGGGTTGAAACAGGTTATACATTTATGTTTACTCCACCTGTGTGATTCTTCCTTAGAGCGAATAAAATCCACAAAATAAAAACTCCTTGGAGTGTAAATGCCAGATAGATGTAAAAATAAGTAGTAGGCTTTATGTGTTGTTCAGAGGTATTTGAGCCGGGACACCTTTTCAAATAATTCATTTGAATAACCATTCTAAAACACAATGGTGTATACAGGCAACACAGTGAGGGACCAAATCAAACAATGAGTTCAAGACTTTGTAACACCGGGTATTTACAATGAAGCCTTTCTGGGTGGCTCGAACACATGCTCTATTATTTTCTTCCCGCCAAGAATTAACTGGAAATCGCTTTTAGGACTTGCAATTTCTTTACCAGATTTTTATGGAAAGCGGGCGACCAATGACAGCCTCCGTAGAGCGGGGTCACCTCAAGAAGTCACGGTTACGCAGCCGTATGGAGGGCGAGGGTCGGAATCCGTGAAGACTGTGAAGTCTACTGACGTCGTCCACTGGTGATAATAACTAAGCAGCATGAGGCACGCGTCTGTTGTTTGTCAGTTGCACGAGGCAGCCTCATCAACTTTTTTTGCTAAGTCAGTTGAAAAACATGCAACCACCATCCCGCATGAAACAGGGAACTCCATCACCCAGATAAGCACTGCAGGAATGGTGTCCCGCGCATACTGCCCTGGTGCCCGCGACCTATCCATTTTACGACAAGCCGAAACGAACAACAGACTTCGTTGGTAATTATGTAGACATTCGTATGGTCTGTCAGGCGTCCATTTATTCATTTCCCTTTCCAGTTTTGGACTGATTCCTCTGTTGAGGGAAGGAGCAAAATTGTTCATTATTACCATTTCTTGAGAATGGGGGACGGCTTGAACCTCTTCCCCGTTAATCTGTCCACAACGTAGAAATCCTCCAAAGAGCTTTTGGGGCACAGTTTAAAGGGAAGGTTATTTAATCAGTCTGTCTAATCATCTTAACTTAAGTAAAGCAAAGGGTAAAACAAGCCAGTGAGTTGACCATCGATCGAATTTCCGAGGAGAATATAGACACAGAAACGACTGCGTAAAGTCTGCCTTGACAAAAACACTTGTGTCAGAAAGGTCATGGACGCTATTCACGGAATGTGGCCCAGTTTAGCAAAAACAACAATCGCCCGGTGGGTAACGGTCCTGGTCGCTTTTATTTTTTAAATTCCTACATGAAATCGACTAGTGACAAATTATGATTTATCATCGAGGTTGTGCCATCTGCCACTTGTTTATGGTGGAAGTTAATAGTACAAAGAAGTCAAACTTTGTCTGAGTGAGGTTGATGTCGAGTTCATGGGCGATAGTAGGCTCAAACATGCACAAGCTGCATACTAAGTTGACAAGTCCTTTCATAAACTTGCAATTTGTGATATGTGTCTGCATATATGACGAATGCACTGGTGTAGGCCTTTTCACTGAGTAAACAATGTAACAATTGGTTGAAACCCCTGGAGTTAAGGGAGAAGTATTCTTCTCAAGAGTCAAACAGAAGTTACGGTTGCCTTCTTGTAGTTTCTGGTCCGGCCTTGTTTGCGTCCTTCCTCCATGCTTGTTCAGAGTCACGGTCGCTCCATCGTCTCCGGCATTAAGTTCCGGATCGTGAGTCCGTAACCCAATCTCAAATTGCTTCCCCAGGATATTAGCGGATCTAACTTAGAGGGTCGGGTGGGGGTTGGAGCCCCGTCTCAGCCCTCCTCATTTTTGTCCTATTAAAACCCTTAGGCAGTCTGCATTCATTTGTATAATGTATACTTGAAGCAATGGTACATTATTTTGGTGTGTGCACATCAACTGCCGCACTTCCCAAGTTCCCAGTCCCCCAACTCTCTTCTAGTAAAATAAGCTCTATTTTTCCCCCCTGGGCAAAACCTTGAAATGCATCTTTTGTTCGTCATTGATAGCAGGGCGCGGACTACACTCTGTTCGTTGTTAAAACCTTTCACGCATTCAGCACATGATGCAAGTGGAAATCGACCCCACATTACGCACGTTACGTTATCATGCAAACCTTCAGATTGCCTGTTGCCATAGTTCTATCTGGGGTCTGCATCGTTTTTCGAAGCTCACCAATATTCGTTATCTTTGGGAATTCTGCTCGATTTATGAATAATCCGCCCCGAGCTGAAGTGCACCCCCAATCGGCGAAAGAAAGACAGGTGGTTACACGCGGGTTCTCGCACGCGTTCGGCGTGTACGCGAAGACCATACATCCCGGAATAAATTAGTTACGCGTACTCAGCGTGCTCTGCTTCAAACGTGTACTTGTGCGCCTCATTGCGCGTCTAAGCGGCGAGTAAAAAAGCCCTCTTTTGTTCCGTTCACAGCGGATATCGTAACACCCTCTTTTCGGGGAGGATAGATATGGCACTGAAATCGAAAAGAAGCTGGATAATTGTTCCGTCGTTTCAATATTGACAGTGCCCCTTCTATTTGAAGTAATCCTTGTTGGTTGTCTCTCAGAGTGGTTGCTCTTGCTTCCTGTAAATTCACTAAATAATGCTGTTAACCTATTCCCTGCAAATAAAATTCCTATCTTTGTAATTACAAGATTTATTTCATTTTTTTACGCTGGTGATTCCCAGGTCAAACTCGTAGCTCCACCTTCCACGGCCCAGCGACATGCTCGATTGACTCCCTACAGTATGGCGCTATTGCGTTAAAACCAATTCAATTGTCATGCAAATGTCACTGTGGTCCACAATAAGTAGTCAAGCAGAGAAACCGTGAGAAACTCTTCTTGGATGCGACGAAGTCTGAAACTGCATGAGAGTTATGCATAATTAATCACGGATATTTTACTTTAGTGAATGAAACCACCACGGGTTTGGATACAGGCTTCTTTCAAGAGATGCGCCGAAAATTCCATGGATGGCTAGAAGGCCCAAAAGACGGCCGCTAACTGCCCAGGGACCCCAAACCAACCTGTCACACGGGATGGAGCGCCATATATATGCCGCTAATCGCCCAGATTAGCCGCCGATTTGCCACATGATTGACATCCAGTTTGCTAATCCGCGGGCCAAAAAATTAGCCGGTGCGCACGCCGCAACCCAAGGGACTCCCGACACGAGGAGGGATCGCCGGCTGGCCACCGCGCGGGGGACCGGCCGCTCGTGCGGGTCGCGTGGGCCCAGGAAACAAAGGCTAATTAAAGACCGGGGGCCAGGGCGACATGCCGAAGAATGAGCGCTAGGAATTATTGCGTGTGCTCCCACGGTGCTGAGTGGGTCGCGCGGCTCGACGCTTTTTTCTTTGTTCGCCATCGCGCAGACAATGAGACATCCACGGCACGCCTGTTGCTGTCCAGGCCTTGGTTAACGAATTATCTGTTAATTTTAAAGATGGGGGAAGTGTGCTCTGGTCAGTAGATGGCCTTGACTTGAAATTACATCGGTGAATAAGCTAAAGAAACGAGAAGAAAAGTACAATGCCTAAATAGTACAGAATTAGCGAACGGCCATCAGTGTCTGCTCTCTTGCCCAAGTAAGATCATCACTGAATGACAGTGAGAGCACCCTGCAGACATTGTGGTTGTAACAAGTTTACAAGTAGCAATAGGTGCGGTTTCAACCGCCATTCCGAAAACCATTAGGAAACCATTCTACTTTTTTCCAAAGTTTGCGAAAAATCCCTAATCACCCTTTTACTGAACTTCGTTCTATAAAAAAACTCCTCAATATGGAACAGCGTCCCACTTTAACAAAACTACATATCCGGGATATGCATATCCTCTTCGAAGTTTTCAACGGGAAAAAACCGTGTTTATTATCGGCTTTTATCAACACATGTAATAATTTGAGTCAGAATATGACCTTAATACTTTCAGTGATCATGGTCAAAAGTAAAAACAAGGACAGAGATACCCAAATCCTGGAAGTGTTCGTCAGTACATGTGAATACTGATTTACTTTCAAACGTCAAATGTGATTTTAGATAGAACAAGTTTCATGGTCTTTTAGAAAATAGTGTACAAAATCTACCATCCTCTGCTACGGTTGAACTTGACAAAACGTTTGTCAAAGTGCTGTATAAAAACGTGTGTTTATCTTGAAATATCTAATGTGGACAAAGCTGTTTCCGAATATCTCCAAAAATATTGGGCAACTCCCACCCACACACAAAATCCCCGGCACATAGAGTCAAGTCACAAAATTCAGAGGCTTGTTATCTTTATCAACGCTCTTGATTACCGAGACCACCTTTTGCTGCTTCCTATTTGAAATTCGAACAAAGAGATGTTTTCATAAAATGTTATACCATCGGAGTTCCAGAGGGTATTTTCTTTCCCACATTCTGCAAGGCTTCAAATCTTTCTTCACTCATACGAATGTAGCAGGAAGAGTTTTTTTGAGGCAACTGTTGTCCACACACTACTATGTAACATCTCTTCCGGGATTTGGCACTGGGGTACTTTGTCGCTGGGGGCGCCCTACGCCGCTGACGCGAATCACGATCCTGTTGTGCAGAATTCTAGTTGTTACGCAACTGCACCACAGACCCAATATACGCATAGACCGCCGGTCTTGCGCGGATAACCGTGATTTTGAAAAGTATGGGCAAACAATAGAGGGACTTCACATTAGCGCCGTCTGCGCGCATCTGCATCGAAACCGAGGCTCTCTGTGTTGGGCTCCCTCGCGCACGCCCGCAGAGTCCACACAGTATGTGGAGTATCCGGTTCGTAAGTGTGACGCCACTTCAGTTTAAACCACGCCCACTACACAAGATACACGACCATCGCAGGTACGTTAGTTCGCGGTCAATTGTCGTTATTTTTCTTTGGATTTTACGTGTCGAGTCATCCTGAAAGACTCTTCCACAAAAATTTGCATCCTGAAAAATCTGAATTTAACATACCTTTATGTATTTTGTGTCTCGACTCCTTACTTTCAATCGTCTGATCGTATTAAGAATTGAAGCTGACACATACAGCCTCGTTTTCAAACGCGGAAGTGCGCAGATCGACGCTAAAAGCGTCGTATTGGGACCCCTCTATGGGCGAAACGGTGGATGACAGTGCGTTGTTCAGTGTGCATTACGCGCAACGCACTCATATTTCCTGTAATTGTTTACATGTGCTTCCAAATACGTTCACCTTTTTTGCTCTTCGGTACTGCTATCTCTTCTTTTCAAATGTTGCAACTGCATTGTTTTGAATCCCTATGGGCCAGATTAAGTGAATAGAGGGGGTTTTTACAAATCGAAAAATGGCTTCATAGAATTTTATGGCTGGAGTTCTTCAACTGTGCGTAAATTCCCTATACAGCGGGGTGAATTTTGATTTTAGTCGGGCGCCACACACATCACGAAAAACCCCTGTAGTTTTGAATAGGGCCTTGTGGTCTAGTACGTCTATGCGTTT
>NW_019091483.1:179576-233342 GCF_001949145.1 Acanthaster planci | reverse complement strand
ATGTCTATGAACTGCACGCAGCCTACGAATAGCATCTCACGCCACCTCACGGCCTCGTGTAGTTCATACCTCGACGAAATGCGGAAATCTGACTTAAATCCCATTTAATCCGTTTTCAATCTACATTATTAGTGAATATCGCCACCACATCTACAGTTTCTAAATTCATTCCTGAGTAAATTTTAGCCTGTCTGCTGCCATTTCCCTTTTCAGCCACGAAGAGATGTTATACGAATGATGGAAATAAGTTAAAATAATTATATGAATTTATGGAATTAAGTAAATTAAAAAAATTCTTAGCCCCTTTTGTGTAAAGCTTTGTAAAAAGAGCACATCAAATAATACAACGACCCTCAGTTTTTGTTGATTTGGAAATCGAATGGGGAAAGGAAGAAAGTGTTCTTCTTAAATCGAAATGCTGCCTTGATTATGACAACGTTTCAGTGAAACTTGTAAAAAGTAAGTGTACAAATTTCATTCACAGCGTTTTTTTAAAAGGCAAAGGTAAGTACTGTTGTAGAAACCACCCGTTGTCTGTTTTCGGAACTTACTAAGTGGTAAACTCTTCCATCCGCGTATAGGCACACCAACAAGGGCAGAACGGCCCCCTTCTCCCCTTTTCTCAAGTCTGAGTGTCCCGGTCGAACGAAGTTTATTGCATTTTCTATCCTAAACTTTCGGAGATTAAAGCCCAAATCCTTGAGGCCCGGCTTATTAGGATAATTTAAAAAGACAGCTCAACTTGCCCAGGCAAAAGCGTGCCCGATGAAATTGAATTTGCATGATAATAGTTTACCACAGTTGAGCGGGTCCTCACTGCCGCGGAAGGATATTGCAATGGTCGTGCGCTTTGTGTCAGCCACACGACTTAACTTTTTTTGTACACATATACGTACACACACACGCAAGACCAAGAGCTCAGATCAGTACTTTTACACGAGTGCTTGTCGGCAAACCGGAAACTCAGTTCAAAACTCCACACGATTTCGTCCGGAATTCAGCTACACCACGGCCCGAGAATTGCCTGGAATTTATTTGTGGACACCACTGCACTCATGGTTAACCAAAGGGGTGGACTGTCGTGAGAAGTGGAGGGTTAAGATGGGACGAAAACTCGGACCGGATTTTAAGATGCCCCGCTTGGATTTGATACTGGTGGCGGTCCTGGTCTTTACAGTGGTGCAGTGCACGACCGTTGTTCGAGGTAAAGTATCGTGCTGCTTCAGTGGTTGCACTGTCTTACTCTGTTGAGTTTTTGCTGGATGTTTTTCGTAAAGTTGACCTGAGCCGTACATACTAAAGTTGATTAAATCCAAGTTTGCATCAGATTTTTTAAGGGGAAATGATAAACTTGGAGGTTTCACGAGGTAAACAGTTCTCCCGAGCAACAAGTTTGGGACCTGTTGAACATCACGTCCAGAACTAGTAGTACACGTATAATGCACGAGGTACCGCAAATACATGTGCACATGCATTGACAGTTGATAGGCAAGACTCAGTCAGACGTACACTGTACATGTAATGTACATAACTGTGCACATTGCTGCGGCCATAGTTTAGATGCACATGCCTTTTTCTAAACCATTTGTTAAGGGAGTAGTGGTAAAGGTGTAAGGCTGGTTTGAAAAAAATCCATGGCCTGGGAATACCTCAATATTTTCCCTGCTGAATTGACTTTTTAGGACATTTCGTTGCTTTCAGATGGCAAGTACTACATGCAGTAGTGGTAGGAAACTGCAGGGAAAATTTGTTGCTTCTGTGTATATATATGAATTCTTTTTGGAATAGGTTCGATAAATGTATCATGCTGCTGGCAGTTGTCTGGGTAACTGTTGGTTATAAACTGTATTAAAATGATTCATTCTTCCACACATTCAAAGATGCAGATATTGCTGTCCCTAGAGTTCATATTCCCCACATATTTTGCAGTGGAGTGACAGTCATGACATTCATAGAGCAGTCTGCAGCTGCACCCCTGTGGATTTCAATGAAAATAAAGAAGTCAGCCCAATTAAGCCTGACAAAGTAATGTCACAAGCATTTAAATGTGCAATAACTATACCAAGTGGTTCAAGTAATAACAGCACCTACATGTAGTTGTTTTGGGACAATTTTTTTAAGGATGGTTGAAAAATAAGCATCATTTGTGGTCTGCTGACACTTATGCTTCCACTACCAGTCGAAAAGCCCACTACATGCAGAATATCAGTTGCTAGGCATTTTGTATGGAACAGTAGCAGTCTGTAGGATAACAATGTATTACTTTGTATTTACTGTGTAACTGCTTCTATTACATTGTATGAAATAAGATCCCGGATTGTTTTCCCTTTGGAATGAACTTTTTCAGTTTTCTTTGGCCTCACTGATCTGGTAGACATTGTGCAGGCAGAATTTCAAGTTTCATTTTTACTATTTGCATCCCCTGTATGCATTTAGACTTACTCTGAGGAGTGTCATTGAACTGTGCTATCATTAGTGTGATTTGTGCGTCCTGGGTCAATGCACCATTGTTACTTCAAAGATAGGACTCTCGCTTTCTTTTTACTCATTCTTCAAACATCTAATTGCAGTGTTTTTTTGTTGATTGGCGCAGATAATTTCATGAAAACTTGCTTATGTGTATATGGGATAGGTGCAGTGTGGTTTACAATTATGGGATGTACGTGTACATGTATGTTGCAAAATTTCAAGTTCGGCTTGTTCGTTTCATGCATCTGGCATTGGTGATAGGGCAGTACTGTTGCACATTTTTGTATGGCCGTTTTCTTTTTGCTTTATCAGCCGGTTATTAAGGAGTGGGTGAGGATTTTCTTGAAAGGGCTGAACTCTATTATGGTTGGGTTCAGTTGATTCAGTAGGCCTACCTTTCTTGACATTTGAAAGGCTTGTGGAAACTTGGAAATGCTATTAGTTTGCACAGTTGATTGTCCTGGAGTTGGCAAGACATTTTTAACCAGAATGTGTATAAAACCGTGGAGGAAGCTGTGGTTGCACCATGCAAGAGAAATGCAACACGATGGATATGGGATGGAAATGGCCAAATAATCACCATTGATACTGATGTTTGGAATGAAACCAGTCAAGCATCAACAGGAAAGCCATGGTTGATCCCATATTGTATAGCATGTTACATGCTAGTCTACATTCAACCAGCACCCTAACCTCAGGATATGGGAGTTGAATTCCACAGCCGATTGGCATTCCAGGAAATCATGGGAGCAGCCTTATCACAGTGGGATGTGTTAATTAGTGCATTTTCAAGGGCTCCTTAGTTCTGAATCTGCCATGACCCTGGAGCCTTTTCAATTACTTCCTGATGAATTAAATCTACAGGCATGCCAAGTTAGCAAAGTTGATTCTTCTAAACTTGATATCAGATTCAGTACAAACAAGCTAGGAGAGCCTTGTTAAGTGCAAGTGGGGAAGGGCCTATCTTAGGGATTTGCATTTTTGAAAAGTCACACTTGATTCATGAATGTTTTGGTTAGCTTTGTGGAAATTGTAAGCCATGCACAGAATTGGAAAATAAAATTGTCAAGTTATAGTTCCACATGTGTTCAACTTCCTTAGTTTCCCGTAAAATTTGAGTTAAACTGGAAAATTGAAACTGACATGACCTATTTCTAATAGATTTGAAACCATAACCACTGCTGTCATTGAGTTAATAATTGTAGATACTTTGTCAAATTGTGCTTGTAGAAAAATACCGGTAGTGCGGTAAACTTTGTAACGTGTCTGTGCGTTTCCCCTTTTTATAACGACACAGTAATAAACATATTGGTGGGTGAGGTACCTTTGAAATTTTCTTGCCAGAGTGCAGTGTTTGTGTTACTCTTCTACAAAAACATAGTCATCCTGTGCCCATTGTTGACCAAAACTTGTGCCAGCCTGGCCGTGTTTTTGTAATCAAATTAGACAGGCAATGATGTTGCTCTGCCCTTGATCTGCTAACCATACAGCTACAGGTCCATATTGCTGAATTGTTCTGCCCCAGGTGGACCTTGGTGAGCTATTTCAGAGGAACAGTGGAATACTTGATTGACGTTGGAAATGACGAAGGACACTTAACAATTTTTTGTGGGCAATTGTAATAACAGCTTCTTTTGTTATTAAAGAATGCAAAAATTACAATGGAGCCACAGATGCAGTCCTTGAAATTTAGTAACCGATTCACAGTACGTGGACTGTTCTTGACTTAACCTTCATAGGTGAAGTTGTGTCATGAATGATGTGGGCATTTTGATTGTCATCATCCATTTGCCGCCGTGCTAAAGAGGTGTGTAACAGTTAATTTTAATTTTTGGATTTTGAACTCTCCAGTCATAAGATTGGGCATCCTGAGACTTAACCTGAAATTTCTCTTTTAAGTGATTTTGTATGTGTGATGAGTTTTTGTGGAAGAGGGAACATATACATTGCAACTGTTAAAGTGGAAAAAAAATTGGGAAGTATAATGGGCTGTCAGTTCAGTGAAACTGTTGTCAGAAAACCTTGTCTCCCAGAGTTTCTCTTTAAGCTTGCATGTGGATGCAGAATGCTGTGACAGAGATGCCAAGATCTTCACATTCCTTCATATAATTAAAGTGAAAGGGGAGAATGTGTGGTATACAGCGCAGCCCATGCATCCAGTGAGGACAGGTCATTGCTGTGCCAAGTTCTCCCATTGAAAACTGATGATGGGCAAACAAGGAGGGAAGAATGCGCTTTGTTATGGCTGCATGAAAGGGGAGAAGTTTATTTTTAAAAAAGAAAGTTGGTCCAGCCGTGTTTTGTGCTCACAAATCTCTGACAATAAATTCATTGCTGGCTGATTTGGCATCTTTCGTAATGTGGGAGGAGTAACGCCGTGAATTGCATTTGATTACTTTCAGATTGCAGGAAAGAGTCTGTTTTTCTAAAGTTGTTGATGCAAAACAAGCACTGAAATTCGGAAGGCCCGATGGTGTTTATTTCCACTTGCTCTGTTGTTCTGTGATTAATTTTTCCTTTGTCCGAATGTGGCCCTGTCAAAACAGATACGGTGCTAAAAAACAATAAATGAAGGTGTGAGATTCTTTAGAACTGTTTTATCGACATTACTTTTGCCACTGTCATCTTTACAGATGTTGCGATTTTAAAGTTTCGCACATTTGTTTCCCAGGCGCAAATAGTTGACTGACATGTGATGTGTTTCAGTGGACTAAATGCTTAATACCTGTGGAGGTGTTAGACATGTGATGATGGTGAAAAACACGTGTCAACCTCACGCTTGCCACCTCTTCTGCTAACCAAATTTCATGCAAAGTGTTTGCGTTCGAAGTTCACGGAGGCACTGTTTGTCCTTTGGTCGTCAAATCTCGTTATCTGATTACAGAGTGTGTGAGAGGCAAGAAAAACTGCCCCATCGGATGTTCATGTACATGTATGCGATTGTGTGTCGGGGGGGGGTAATTATTTGGGTGGTCTGCAAGACATTCTGTCATTTTCAAAGGTTTGTCCAAAAATACTGCTAAAAACTGCAGTTCCAGCCCTAGGTTTTATGTGCTATTTATACAGTTGTAGGAACACATCCTTACTTTGTTTACACAGTTGTCTTTTGCCAAATTGTGGAAGTGTACAGTAGCAGTTGTTCCCATGTTCATCCTGTGCTTCATATGTGTGTTGAAATATACAGGTCACAGTAAAGTCATGAGTATTTCAAAGGATGCATGTGAGCAATGAACAGATTTGAGATGGTTGAATTTTATAAAACTGTATCACTTGAAATGAAACCCTTCACCACCCATTCTGACTTACAAGAAATCATCGGCTTGGGGAAAAGTAACCCCTGAGAGTGTGATTTTCAGACCAACTGTAGAGGACAATTTTGGCCAGAGGCACATGCCGAGGTGTTTGGTGCAGAAGGGCTTGAGTGTTATGATTTGCACCTGTACATGTACGTAAGCTTTTTGGCATGTGATGCATGTGGGAGAGATGTGATTGCATGCCTCGGAATCGGGACAGCACTGATCATTCCTCTAGGCTCTATGGTTATTCCTCTGTGGTTGGTAGAGTGTTATAATGATGGTAGGAACAGCACAGTCTGAAGTGGGACTCGTGAAGACACGCTGCAAGTTTGAATTGAAGAGTGGGATGAACAAGCAGGTGCTCCTCAGAGTACATGGTTTCCTTTCATCACTAAAAATGTTTGGAACAAACGACTGTACGTGTTGCCATATATCACTTTAGTGGTTTCCTTTCATCACTAAAAATGTTTGGAACAAACGACTGTACGTGTTGCCATATATCACTTTAAAAAAAAAGAAGAAAGCTTAAACTTCAGACTTTCGGAAGTGAGCCTTATCACTGTGGTGGGATGTTTACTGCAGGGATGTGTGCCATGCACGGGCCAGATTGGCAAAGTGTATTTATTTACCCCCATTGTTGGTGGCAGGAATGGGTATTCGAATAGTAGATTACCAGCCTGACTCGTGTGCCTATCAGTGTAGACATTGTGATAAACCCAGACTGATAGTGGTGGAGGGTCACTCACAGGCAGAAATATTTCACCCAGTGCAGATGTTCTGGAGATACATGTACATTACATGTATGTACTGTACCCAGAATGCCCCTCCTCCACAATGGGGGAGGGATGGCAGTCAGACTGATTATTACTGTGTGTACCCAGCTGAGTGTGATTATAAATCGATTTGGCGATGTACATGTACTTCAAGTCATATCATTGGGCTCTTTTTGTGCCAGCTGATGGATAAATCAGTTGACACAAAGATTATTTCATGGAGAATTTGTCCCTGGCGTGGGATTATTTTTGGCCAAAAATGTTAACTTTTTAAGTGCGACTGAATACCCGGCTGGCAGGCCAGAGTCTGTTACTGAGTTGGACTTTATGATAACCCTTGCAAATCGCTTCTTGCCACAATGTTGCCTTTTTTTTACACACTTATGTAAGACCAAGTTGCCGAGTAAAATTATTCTGCCACAGTGTCTGGCTGTGGCGTACAGCCGCTTGAGGGCTCCACACATGCTCAGCTTTTATGATCAAGTCCTGTACAAAAGTAATGGGAATCAAAACGTGGAAGAGTATACATGTACATGTCATGAAGCACTGCATAAAGAAATTGCCTGGGCTGTCACAGATAATGGTTACAGGTTGACAGGTCCTCCAGTGTGAACACATTTAAAGCTGTGTTCCCTTTGGACTTTTTGGTTAACTTGCCATGACTTAACTAAATCCAGTGGGAACATGTGGTAAACTAATGTCCCTGTCAACTTACCATGATCACAGAGGTAAAACTAACATGTGGAAAAGGGTCATGGAAGATTTCTGCACAGCCATGGTAAGTTAGCAGGGGCACAAAAAAGTTCAATGGGAACAGTTCCCATACAATGTAGAGTGACCGCGACCATGCTGAACATAAAAACCAGACTACTGCCTACACAGAGATCGATAGTAGACATGCGAAAATGGTTGTGGTTCCCAGTCTCCAGCTCTGTGCGTACAGTACAGCAGAATGCTGCGCACACACACAGTGAAGTGTGCCCGGATAAAGCTACATGTATACACACCTTGTGTACGGGGCTTTTCCTGTAGGGGTTCATCGTCTTTGTGGCAGAGTTTGCTGATTTTGTCATGATTTGCAGGCCTTGCGCTAACTTTTTTTCTTTGGATCAGTGGATATTTTACCAGCCTGTTTGGAGTTTTACTAGCCCGTATATAAAGAAATGTTAAAAACCTGAAGTTTGTTATCAGCTTACCAATGCAGAATTTGACATTTTGGAAAATAAAAGGCTCATGGTATAAATAAATAAAGAGGCATGTCTGTTAGTTAAAAGTCGCTGGAGTCATTGGTCACAGAGCCGGGATCAAAATCATATCTTTGCTCTATCTTTCCTCTCATTTGGGTTGCTTACGTTTGCTTACTTTCTGACCTCCGCACGTGCGTGGTGAATGAGAGAAGCATTTTTCCAATCAGAAGAGGGTGCTGTTTGCACACGTCTTTGTGTATACTTCGTATCAAATGCTTTCAAGGACTTTTGCAATGCCCAGTATAGCTAGCCGTGGTCAGTTAAGGTCAGACAAATTGATGAGGCCCCCCTCCCTCAAAAAAATACTTCTGTTTTCGGTTTCCCGACCGACCCTTACTTTTTGCCCCCTTCCGATACTATTTTTTGAGGCATGTAGTTGGAAGCAGAAGTGGCCTAAAAAGTGGAACGACGCGCCGTACCATGAGCTACGCTATACCAGTACTACAACCCACCTGTCTACTCTGTTCATGGCATTCATGGTCGCTTATCACCCTGTCGCGCGCGAGCATCACGTTTCAAAAACACATCCACAACAACTCAGTTTTTGCGATCTTGTATTTATTATCACAACAAGCATTATATATTTTGATCTAAGTTTTAACAGGTAGGCTTATTCTGAATTTTTCCCTAGCCCACTGCGCAACCAAGGAACCAAGTTTAGGTAGTCCGGAGCATTTTTCGCTAGAATTTGTACGCCGGGCTAGTACTATTTCGAGGCCTGATTTGTACAGCGTAGGCAATGTAATCAGCTGGTCCTATTAGGCCTAACACAGCGAATAAACATTCCGTTACAGTTAAAAAAAATCCACGTGGGAATGTGCGATAGATTGACACGAAGGAATGTCACGGCAAATTTCCACACGCCCATGGAAGAAAAAGTCCAATGGGAACACGGCTTAAGTTATCCAATAGCTGCTGACTGACAAACAGCACTAGTTTCCCTCACATAAGTCTCTGTTACTTTACCTTGGGAGTGGCTTTGTCAGGACTCCAGTCCAGAGGTGTCGGGAACAAAATCCAGGCTCAGTCAATTTGCTCTGATCCAAACCAGTTGTTTGCCCAATATCCCCCAAATCGGCTGATTTATTAATCTTTTTCAGAGCTGCAGTTTTGGTCACCAACTTGAACTTTCATAACTTTTTTTTTCTTCTTTGCAGCTTCCTGTGGACCCGACACCTGCCTCAATGGTGGTGCATGCGTGACCATCCCCGGCAGTGTATCTCAGTGCCAGTAAGTACGCCTGTCTGTCAAACTTTAAAAAATTACAGAAGTAACACCGTGGGCTGGGCTTTGTCTTCTTTGGTCTTTCAGAGTCATCTCAAACTCTGAAGGGGGCTTTGAAGTACCTCTAAGTTGGGGGTTAATAAACAGGGCTTTGCCCTTCACCGAGAGGTGATGTTGTTGATACTGTAGTACGTATCTGCTCACTCAGTGCTTTCTGAGAGCCTTGGAAAAACTTGTGCAGATCTTTGGCAGTTTAATTTGAATCTGCACGTTTGGTTACAGTTGTATTTCTTCAAGTGCACCCACAACGCAACATTCTCTTGGCTCCAGGAAGACAGTAGTGCTGAAGCTGCAGACACAGCACACAGTTAATTATAATGATAATAATCCCCACCCCTACTAGACCCTTTCATGTTGGCGAATCTTGCTAGATGTAGCTAGTTGCCTGTCAGGGTATTACCTTGCATGAGGTGGCTCTTATATCTCTTGAAGGTTGAAACACACTAAATGCCATTGGGTTCCCATGCTGTGGTGAATATTGCAGGATTCAGGAAAGGTCTTAGTAAACATCACAAACAACTAGAGCACAGACGTATTAAAATGAGGTACATTTTGTAGGGGGGGGCACTTGGAGGGACTTATATTTTGGCAAGAGCATTCAGTGGATTTGGTCACAGTTAAAACACTGACCAAGGTGGACTACCGCCAGATTTTTCCCAGATTTTTCCACTCCTCTAATTTCTGAGGGGGGGGGGTGAGGGAGGAGGGGGGGAAGGGAGAAGGCTGTGCTGTCAATGCCTCTCCTAAGTTGTGCCACTGGACACGAGTTAAATGAGTCACACATTGATATTATGTTCAGACTGCCCCATTACTCATGCTAAAATATCCCGTAACAAAAACCCTCGAGGAATTAGTTTATATTGGCAAGTATTTTGTGCCTTATTTGTTTGGGATGTAATACTAGTACATGCACTTGGTGAGAGACAGGTGCAGCACCATTTCCCATTTCATGCACTGATATAATTATGAGGCTGCACTAATGATTTCAGCGCTCACTCATCACATGAAGACAGGGAACTTTGAAATGAGTGAAAGGTGTTGAATCACATATTGATTGGGACGAGACATTTTAGGTCTAGTTTGACTTCCTCAACTCGCGCATTTGATTGAAACGGATCTGGCAGTTCTGGAGATAATTATTGGGTGCTGGTGCTAGGCTTGTTAAACGATACAGCAACAGCTAATCCACCTGACTGTGGTTTACTCAAAAGTAAGTTGGAATGCGTTGTTTGACCCTCCGACTTCAAATCTCTAATTACCCAGTTTGATATTTCCTTTTTTTTTTTTTTAAAAAGATGGTCTATATTTCCTCTCTTTTTCAAGTGTAAGGAGCGTTTGTGTGCTTGAATTTGCTTACATGAATATTTGTGTTGTGTTACATTTCATCATGTATTCAAAATTGTTACAGGAAATTCTCTTTTGTGTTATGCACTCTACTGTTACATATTATCAATGCTACTCATCAGTCAGTAGTTTCTGCTCTTACATGCTTTGACCTGACCTTGCATAAATTAGTTTGATAGTGTATCTTTACCTGGGCTTTTAATGGGTTTGACCCAGTGTTTGACATGCTTTACAGGCATGTCTGCAGTGATAAAGAACAGTCAAACTGAATCCCAAGTTTCAGGGTGTAGCTGCCAACCTTGTGTCAGATGGGACCAGCCAGTGGATTGAACTCGAGGTTTGACCTTTCCTGATGCAGTTGTAGTCTGCCGTTACCCACTGGAGTACCTTGTGGTTGGTCCATATTATTTGAGTAACCTTGCTAGCAGATTTTTTGTTGAACAAATGCTTGGATTTACCTGTGCAGCAGGTAGAGTCTCAAGGCCATACAATCCTCAAAGAAAATTGTTATAGCAGTTCAGTGTTGCATGCAGCATAAAGAGTTTTTAATATCCTTGCAGCCAAACTCATACCGTTTTTTTGTTATGTGACCCTTGAAGCGCAGACTTGCATGTACAGTGGGTCTGATTTGTCACACAATGGGGTGCTTACCTCCCTCCCTTTTCACCATGGGAGCCCCCCTTGGGCCAATTAAATAACCTCTCACAAAAGTGGCGCATTCAGGCGAGTTCACTGCAAATTTGCCCAGCAACAGGCACCTTTATCCAACTCTTCAAGCCTTTATTTTGTGAAGGACAATTTTTTTTCTTCAGTCTGCCTATAAATTGTATTGGTTGATTGTTTTGAAAGACCGCTGGTGATTGGTCAACTTGACTGCCCTCCACGATGGGTGAGGCATTTTAATTGCCAGCAGTTGGTGATGAAAGCAGTTGTGGCTGATTTTACATGTTGAAATGTCAAGCCAACAGGTTGAAACCTTTTGTCTGCAAAATGATGTTCACAAATTTGAATGAAGCAACACGAACACTACATGTAGTTCACATCATATTTATTCTTCTTAATATATTTTTGCCAGGATTCTTCTTTACACCAAATCTATCCCTATTCTTTTCCGTTGTACAGTCCTGGCTTTTCAACTCCCAGGGGGGCCATCAAGTATTATGCACAAAGTGGTAGAGGCCAGGCTGTTTTTTCTAACTTGCAAAACCTTCAAATTTTCTAAAGTTCCTTGTGGGTTTTAATTGTTACTCCTGTGTGTTGGAAAACTTTCCTTCAATACTTCTGAGTGTGCCTGTATTTCGATGAAAGTGTCAGAGATTTGTGGCAAAGTGTTACTGTGCAGTGGAACGTAGGCCAAATGCATTTCCCATGAATTTTAACCAGATTGCATTTTTTAAATACAGCCATGCCCTTGTGGCCAATCAGTTGTTTGTCAATGATAGGCACATCCTCAAAAAAACATCCTTGTTTTTGTTCCTGGGCTAAATGCCCACAATGTACCATTTATCCTGTCTAATGCGCTTGTTGTAGTGGAATAAGGCCACTGAGTCCATTCTGATTGCTGACGCCGCAGCAGATGGAGTGGTCACATTGTTGGAGGTCAGGAAAGCCCAGCAGTTGTACTAGAAACAGCTTGCACCTTGGGTTATGCTGATCGTGGAGTTTTAAGGATACCAACTCTGGGTCATTGGACTCGTGCTGAGCTCAAATTAGATTTTGGGGTATGCTTTAAAGGAAATACCTTTTTTGATGTTTTAAATTTTTTTTAAGAACAAGGTTACAAATTTTCATGGGCTAACCATTCGATTTAGAAAAGAAATTGTCCGATTCAGGTAAAAAGCTAATGTCTTTATTATTCTTACAGCTTGGTTTCCAGGACACAGGTATGAAAGATTACTGTTGGGAATTCAGGTACCGGTATATGTACATGTAGCTTTCAACCTGTGGCAATAATTGTCAAGTTCCTAGAGTATGTGTTATAGAGATTATTGAAGTCATAGAACTTGGTGTTGCAGGCACCAGACTACATTGTATATTAGCCCTTTGTACTGTACATGTACAGTACATGTAGGTGATACACTCTGTCTAATCAAAGGCCTTGCTGTGTGTGGCTGTGGCTATGCCCAGTGATCAAACAGCAGAAAGTGAAGCCACAGCTATAAAATCTCCTACTCTGACATACAGTGTTTGCGTGATAGGATTCTTGGGGGGTCATAGGACTTGGAAGGCCTTCCCTGTACCCTTTAAGTTGAAGTCTGAAGACCCAGCGTGATGCCAGTGAAACATACCAGTCTGTATGGAAGTGAGTCAAGTTGCCCACCAACTGTTTAAGGCTGTATATTAAAAGGGAAACATGGCAAAGTTTATTTAAGTGCTGAGCACCTGGTTGCTCTGCTTAGAGAGTCATTTGCTAAGCCAAAGGAAATGAATTTTCCTTGAATTTCAGTGTGTGTAAATCCCAATGACTGCATTTTCGAATTGGCATAGAAGTCTAAGTCTGTATGGCAGACTTCACTGCAGGAATTTTGTCAAAGTGTTCCAGCCACGAAACAACTTATTCATTCGTTGTCAGTCTTTAGCACACATCCATTGTAGTCCGTGCTTAATGTTGTTTTAAATATCTTTCGTGATTGTAATATTTACTTTCAAAATGAAACCACTCGGTTGTGGTTAAACTGGAAGTGCACTTGCTTTAGTAAATGTCTTTCAGACATCATTGTTGTTATATCCTTGGTCACTGAAGCCATTTTTTCTGCAATTTTTCCACCACCACCTCTTTTTGTAGATTCAGTTTTGACAGGGCTGTTGCTTTTTGTATCATTATTGTGGTCCTTCCTTACTTGGTTCTACCCATCATTCGGTTTTCTTAGTTGCAGTATAAACTTGTTGAAGTATAAACTAAGATAATAACAGTGACTAGATAAGAAAAATCCCAGTAGAAGTTTTTACTGGAAGTTGCTGATCTATTTTGTAGCATTTGCCTCTCCCAACAAACTAACAAAAACCCTGGTGAGATCTTATTATCAGATCTTTCTCACACAACATCAGCCACAACTGTTTGAAAAACACTGAAGTCCTACTGGTAACACAGATTGAAACAAACAGGTTTCTCTGCCCAGTCATGTGAAAGAGATGTCCAGTTGATCCGAGCAACCAAGTGCAACCAACCCGGAATATGCATTGTTGGCAACCTCTGGTGGTGGTTCAGTTTTAGGCGTGGTGACCTATTGCCATGATTTTCTTCGCCCAGCTGAGCTGTAAAAACACCCTGCATCCGGGCATACCGGACAACATTGTCACAGGACTTCCTTAATTGTCTCCCTGAATGGATTGTATTTTTGTTTGCATCATTCTTTATTTGTTGACCTCAGACCTCAATGTTGTTGCACTTTGTATGTAAACATACCAGTTATGTAATTAAGACTACTTGAAATTTCACTATAATGTTATTACCAATTTTATTTAGGATAAGGGCATGCCATGTCTACCCTAAGAAAAACACAACTGTTAAGGAGCATGATGACTTTGCTTTACATATTTTTATACTTTCTGCCACTTTGTGAAAACAAGCACATGAAAAAATTGGTGAAATTGTGTTGAGCATTGTGCATACACTTGCATCCTGATTCATACAGAATCTTGTAGTGTCTCTGTTTTGCTCTGCTAACGAGGTGACTTTTTGTCACTTCTTGAATACAGCAAAGTGTGACAGCTTTTTTGTCAGATGTGTGTTTATGATTAGCGTGAGACTAAACCACATTTTGCATCAAAACTGTCCCAAGTTTACGATTAATATGAGAGTAAACAACATTTTGCATTGAAATTTGTGCCAACTTGTTGTTTGAATCAATTGTACTGAAAGAGCATGACAAACTCTAGATCAAAACTTATCGATTTTCCAGGTTTTTGTCACTTAGTGACAACATCGACAATATATCTCACACTTCCTGGCAAACTCCTACGTGCCATGTACATGTAGGTGGTTATATCTACGAAATTAACCTAATTAGTCCTCTACAAATTTTTAAAGAACTTTTTAATTGGAAAATGTTTTTAATTGGAAAAAATTGAAATACCTGTTGGAGAGTGTAGGCCAACTATTAGGGAAAGTGTCATATTGCCAGAGGCTTTTGTTAAAATAATCAAACGGCCAGACTTCATGGCAAAATCCTGTGTGCCATTTAGGCAGTTACATGTACATCTACGAAATTAAACTAATTAGTCCTCTAGGAATATTTTTATATAGAACATTTTTCCAGGAAAATGTACTTTGACACTTGTCAGTGTCAGAGTCTGGGCTGACTATCTGGGAAAGTATCATATTGCTAGTGGTTTCGTTAAAATGATCAGAAGGAAGTTGGATCTTTGACAAGGGACTGATAAACTGGACCATGTTCATTGTCACAACCATCTATGTGCGTGAACATGCAGCTATGCAGGATGTTGCGTGTTGGCTCTCTGGAGCGCCGACTTCCGCATTACATCTCTGAGTAGGCCTGCTTTTCAGCATCCAGTTTCCCTATTCAGCCTGGTCCCCCTTGTAATTAATAGCAAATCATGGGGTGCTCTGGGGGAGAGGCTGTCAACAAGAGGAAGTCGTTATTTTGCCATTTTTTTCTTTCTGTTGGCCCTAATGCTGGGATCTGCTAGATGCATCAACTCACATTACTGTTCACATGATCTCAGGGGGCAGAGAGGTTAGTTTTGGAGCAAACAAGGGAACCAAGTTGACTTTCGGAGGCAGAATTACTGTGCCTTCTCTGTTTTGTCGGTTTGATACATTGAATTCTCTGTCTGCATGGTGTCTTTGAGAAGAAGGCTGTCGTACATAGACAACACCGACAAATTTAAGAGCATGTTAATTTCCTATAACCCTTTCCAGTTTTCAAAATCCACGGTAGGTTTGGAGGGATTTGCAGGATGTAGGAAGGATTTAAGAGCCCAGCCTTTGTTTCCCTGATGGTGTGTGTTTATGAAGCTTGATACTCCTTGGAACTTGGAGGTTAGTGAACGTGTCCACAGGTCCCTGTACCGTAGATTATTGTGCAGGATTCAGGATGGTTCTAAGCAGAAATGTCTGGATTGTTGGGTTGATTCAACATGGACAATGTTGCAGGGTTCTGAAAAGGTCAAAGTGAACAGAGATTCATGAATAGTTGAAATAAAGTGCTGTGTCAGTTCTAATATTAATGTTTTAATCAAAACATCATATTACTTAAGGGGTACGTGTAGGAAAAGCTATAAGGAACTCTCAATAAAAAAATTGGCTGCATAAATATAGATAGTGAAATTATGTACAAAGTAAAATAAGGGATATCCCCTGTCCTTCCTCCCTCAACTAGGACGTGATTGACAACTTTTTCCACTGTTGTTTAAGATGACATTAGCCTAATGCCTAAAACAACTTTCATTTTATTGCAAAACTATTGCATTTTTCTCACAGAGTATTTCCCCCAATTTATCAATGGTCACATCCTGTAGCTGCTTCCCGATTCATCATTCGAGGTCCCATCACTTGCTGTTGTCCAATTACCAGCAACGGACCATTCCGGGCATTTTTTGGCGTTAATTTATGGCCGACTTTGTCATATGGAACGGCTGTGGTCCTAGATAAATTTAGTGACCCGAGGATTGTGGGTCTTTTTTCAAGTTTACCATCAGCTCAGCCAACTCTCCCACGATACATATATACAGAAGTTTGCCAAGATTTATTAGGCTGGGTTTCTGTCTCAGAAGAAGAAAGAGCATGAAGAAAAAAAAAACCCTGCTCACTGATAGCCATAAGTAACAGTTGGAGGAAAGGGGGGCAACTTCAGAATTATGAAGAAAAATTGCCGTGAGTGTGGCCCAAGTAAAATAAGATGGGTGTTGACTTTGCCATTTGATGCAAAATATAGTTTTAAATGGTTGTCAAGCTGGTGAATAAATTTCAGCAGTGTCTGCGCACTTGACTGGAGATGTCTGGATTTTCTGTTCTGTCAATAGGGTAATGCATTGGATGGAATATCCTAGCCGTTTGAATGTTCGGCTGGATTTCTAGCTACCCAGTCTTGGGATTTCGACACTCAAGTTTGAAAAAGGGGACCTTTTCTTTCCCAGCAAGAGCTGCCAAAAAGTATTCTGAACTCCAGTGTAGGGCGGCTATTGTTTCTGGGAGACAATAGATGCTTTACGCATTTGTCCAGCCACCTTCAAACTCTCATGTGAAGTGGACAGCATTTCCGCTGTGACACTGACACTCTGCAGAAGTTCAGTTTGTTGACGGTGCAAATTGTCATTGATTACGTACCTACCCAAGAGGCAGAATTGAATCATGCATGGAAAGCTGATCCAAGTCGCTTGTGGGTGACATCAGTCGGAAACTGATAGATATGATTGGGTAATGCGGACAGCCAGCATTCCCTGCATTCGTCCATGTCACGATAAATTTTAAAGGAACGGTAGTGCGGGGCTGAAAATTTGTGTCCGGTCCCAACACGAGAAAGCTCTTCCTGGTGATGAGGATAATGGTTTCTGAGATATCAGAGAATGCATTTGTACTGTCAGCTGAGGCTAGGAAGAACAGTTCACGTCCTTTGTGCACCCCTTGCAAGCTTTGGAATTGTCAGAGTGGCCCGCATTTAAATTGGAAACCCACAGTGATTTGTTGTATATTTTGCTAGCAGTGATCATAGTGTTGTGCACAATGAAGCATGGCCCCATCTGTGTTTTGTATTACTGTGGTAATATCATTTGAACCACAAGTTCTCATCTGACCTACCGTATGTTGTATGGAAGTTTTGTTTTGTCTTCAGATTGTGCACAACTAAAAAACTACATTTTGACACCAGGTTTCTGACATTTGAGAGCTGAAGTCTGTAGCAGTGGATTGGTGGTTCCCCCTAACCGCCAAGCATATTGTTTGGCTGAAACTACAGAGTACTACAAAATACTAAGTAATAGTCTGAGCCTGAAGGACCTAGCACTACAGATTACTACTTCTGGCTAGGTTACTTCCATTGTTACATGTACTTGTACAGAGAACAATAAGGTCATGCATTCATAGTGCCAAAGCACTGTATGGTACATTGCCTTTTTTATTTTATCTCATGGCTTCAGAGAACAATAAGATCGCATCCTCTTACAAGCGGCAGGACTGAATACTACATTTTACTACAACTAGTAATTTGTAGTACTGTGTAGGGTAAGGGTTAATTTTTTTGCCGATGCAAGCTGAGAAGAATCTGCTTTAACACTGGCAACTATCTGGCACTGTCTCTGCGCCTTGTTATTATTCCTCTTAGCCTGTCACTTCTTGAAGGCAGACTCACCAGAATGGAATCTTGGTTGAGATACGACAGCAATAAAAACAGGGGGGGGGGAGAAGAGGGAGGATAATCTTGGCATGGCTTTCATTCTTGTTGGTGACCATTGCCAAGTCTAGACGTAATGCATCAGGGCCAGTGGGTTAACAGAGCAGTGTGGAACATAATTTTACACAGGTTGGAGTTGGAGGCCTGTCCTGTGGAAACAGTCTGCAGCAATTTGGGAATGGGACATGTACATGTATTGAAAAAGTGCAGGGTCTTCAGTTTTTTGAAGTGAACATCAGCATTTGAATTGTATTACTCAGTTGGACACTCTGATGGGTTGATTAGCTTAAGAGAGTGTACCTCTAGTTAGTCTAGCTTTAACTTTTCGCTGCTTTCTCCAATGTAGTTTTTGTAGATTGCAAAATCAAGGAGTGCTTGCAACTGAAGAGACATGGAAGACCCTTTAGGTCGTTCAAAATTTATATAAGCCATTTTCCAAGTTGTGGTGCTAAGGTCGATAAACAGACTTGTATGCCGGGAGTAATATGCTCTTGTGAGAACCATTTAGGAATTGGGAAACTACTAGTAATTCCAGTAGGAAGTGAAAATCCTTGAGGAGTAATAAAAGTGGAACTCTGGGCCTGTGGTGAAGGTAATAAAAACTGAAATCGGGAGTCGTGGGGGTTTCTCCTGGCCCATTTCAATTCGGAAGATGAAAGAATCGTTATTGATAATAATAGTTTTACGTTGTGTAATGCGATGAGCCATAATGTGCCACCTCTTTCAGTTTTTTCAGAACACAGAGCCATGTACATGTAGCGAAGCATGCTGGAAGTGAATGCTTCCAGAGTGGCTTTTTGCTATCATGACGTGTTGCATTCTAGCCCAAAGAAACCAATACGAATAATATTCTTCAGATGCCATTCTGATTGAACATTTGTTTTACCGATAGTATGCTGGCATCAGTGAAGTATCCTTGTGAGTGTAACATGGGCACAACATGCGTCCGGTGCATACATGCATAGCATAGGGAGATTCGGCCTGCTTGAAAGGCTTTGAAAGCCAGGTGCTCAGTGCTGTTACTTCAGTTAACAAGCTGTGATGTACACGTATGGGTGGTATGACAAGAGGCCTCAACAAAATAACAGCAGGTAATAACAAAATGTTTTTCCTTATGGTAAGCTGTTCAACAAACCCCTGATTTCTCCTCCCACTCTCTGAAGCACGCTTCTGTTAAAAGAAAGACATCAACACGAACATATTGTAGGCTACGTGTGGACCTTTTTTGAGGGGGGGGTGGAGGGAGAGGAGAGGGTCGTGGATGTCTGCATGGCTCATCAACTTCAAACAAAGATCCACTGACACAAGGGCCCCCGCTCCTGGAACAATCCCATGCCTTGTGCTGGGTGAATCCTTGAACTTGCAAGTGGTCCCAAACCTGGCAGCTGCGTTCCGGTTGGGTTTTTTTTTTGCCATGGATGGTTTTGGTATCACCAGAGAAAAATCCTTCTGGGCATGTGTGTCTGGAGTATGGGGTGCCAAAGGCAACACTGGATGATGTGGGAAAAGTGTTGGAAAGAAGTAACTGTTACATATCAAACACTGTTTCAATTTCCCCCCCCCCCATTTTTGGCACATGTACATGTGCAGTTGAAAGGGAGCTTCGGCCCAAATGGTCAGCAGGTGCATGTAATAAAATGTGTAATACATGTCATACATTTGATATGTTAAATGCAAACTTGCACATACAACCTTGTGCAGAAGGCGTCTTTGCGAAGGAGGTTTGAAATAATTGGTACATGTAGCGGTAGAACATGCAGCGCACCAAGCGTTGTGCATTACACTGCAATGCAGTGGTCACCCCCCATGTTTCCTGGTATGATGTAATACATCAGTGTAACAGCGACTCTGCTTTTCCTGCAGTTGATTCCATTTGAAATATGATAGTTGTGTGCAACTTGTCTGTGGTCGGCTTTTGTGGCAGATGCTTGACACATCCCCAGTCGAATGTCAGAGGTTAAACCACTTTTTCGATCTTTACATGTTTAATAGGAAAGCCAGTGGAGGAAGATTCATTTTGTGGTTGTCACCTTTGCTGAATGTGCCTATGCCTTATCATGACACATAAACTCCTGATACTCTGCTTCATTCTACAGTGTCAACTGATTTGCCTCCAGATGGTGATTAATTTGGTTTGGTGTTTTTTGGAAATGTGAAATCCCTACACATGCAGCAAAAAATTTGTCACGAGTTTATGTGCCATTGTGCACAAAAGTGTTGATTGATTGTGAGCAGATGAAGATTTTTCGAGGAAAAGTTTTGTCTGTTTGGCGGCTCATACATTGCTTTCATCCCTGGGCTGTCATCATAGCAACTTGGTGGTTGCATTCTAAAGCCACAGTACAGATACGAGATAACCAGTTTGATTGTCAGGGGAGTGTGGTCTTTTTAAGAAAAAAAAATCCACCACCATAGTGTTTACCCGGTGAGAAAGTTCTCCCTTGTCTGATCTTTGGGACCTCCAAACAATCCCATCTGTTTGTATGGGATAATCCAATACATTTGCAGGCAATTTCACATGGATGATATCCGACGCTCATATGGTTCTGACAATTTTTGCTTCCTGTGCAGGGAGGTTGACATGCCTTGCATGAATGAAACCTGATGGATGAATTGGAAAATGCACCCAGAAAACACAATGCAGTCTTTTTTTGGGGGTGGTTGGGGGGCAGTGGGCAAAATAGCAACTCAACCTGGCAGTGATTTGTTGAGAAACTTTCCCTTTCCTCCCCCTTCGACTGGTCATGAGCTGATCCAAGTTGTTGGTAATTGCATTGCAGACCGGTAAATGCAAAGCTGACAAGTCTGCCATCCGTGACAAAAGTTGTGCGGTGCATGCATAATTGGTGTAGCCATTATTAGGGTACACATGTAACTGTGCCCACAGAGGGCTCATGAATTGATGGCTCTGCATCATTTGTTCGACAGCCAGATGAATCCAACCAAGCATCACAGAATGATGGTGGCTACTGATTGTTCTCCCTTGTGGGAGGTGATCCCAGCTTGAATGAGAAAAAAATAGTTGCGTGACGATGAACTTGTTGCGTAGCAATTGTATAGTAAACACTTTTCCCTTTTCCTCAGTGGAATGAATCAGCCTTGAGACTGCAAAACATTTGTGTAGCTCCTTTCCCTTAATGAAATAATATTTGTCGCATGTTTTCTCAATGAAACCAAGCTGCATTCTTCTTGTCCGTAGTTCCAGGGTATCACTTCAGTCCCTTTTGTCTTCCTCAGGAAAATGAGGTGTAAACTCTTTCATTTCATCTTGTGCAGTTTGTGTTTGAAAGTTTAATTTTTTTTACTGTGGATAGCATCAGATTGATCCTAGCCAAGTGTTTTTTAAAGACTTCCACCCTGAGAGTGCCCCTTTATCGCTGTGCATTTCAGATGGCAAAGGAGGCCTGGGCATGTGTAAGAACAAACAAGTGTTGCCACATGCAAAGTGGAAGAGTGATGCGTCGCTAACCACTGTGAGCACGAGAGCGACCAACGGTCGGGGGCGTGACACGGGGACCCTCGCCAGCCATGGCTGACCCTCAATCAAGAGTGCAGTTCAGCCCACTGGGAAATCCTTTTGTGGGGACCAGGCTTAAGTTAAAATTCTTAAAGGTGATCCTCCCCCTTGCTGTTGGTTTGAAATCAGCTCACATGAAATCCAGTACCTTTTTGCAGAGTTTAAAAGCTAGTGTGGGTTTGGATTCACTGTCACCTGTAAGTTTTTAATAAAAATGCCATTAATGTTAGAGTGTTTGTATCCGTGTCGCAGTGGAAGCAGTGATGGAAAAGGAAGCAACAAGGAGTCCGTATTGTCTCCATTTTTTCACCTGGAGGTTGGAGACAATGTTGCAGACTAGTGAGGTGGATCCCAGTCACTGTTTAGAATATCTCGCTCAATGCTGCATGATTTTTTGCAGTAAAGAAGTTTGCTTTTGGTTTTTAATTCTTTTTTTTTTTTTCAAACGGAACATGGCACTCTTTTGTTTTAATTTCCTGATGTCATTCTGAGACAGCCCCTGCACGCCCTGTGGTATTCGAAAATAACCCGCTTGGGCCAAAGGTGGCCGCAACTTTTGACGTGTTGGAATGTCCCCGCCTTAGTGTTTATCCTCTTTGTTGCGGTTCATCTGCAGTCCACTGAAACCAGAGGAACCGTGTTTTCGCCTGACCCCATGAGAAATGGCAGAAAATGTTTCTCCAAACTTGTCAGGGAGAGGATAACAAGAGGAACAATTGATGATCTGGTATTGTTTCCCCCAGTACTCCTTTGCACCTTTGTACAAAAAATGCCCCAAATGATAAAAGAAAGAGAAAAATTTAGTTGTGTCTTGGGTGCAACAAAACAATCACATTTATTATTTGCAGTGTATTGTTTGAATGACATATCTGACATTGGAATAAAAAAACGTGCATTAAAGAAGCAGTCAAAGGGAAGGCTTATCAAAGTGTTTCATTAGAACTGTACACAAAACTGGAACCAAAACAAGGAACATCCATGCCAAATCTGTTGAGGGGAACCAAACACAAATTTAATGGGCTTTTGATCAGATTCCCCCCCCTCCCATTCAGTAAAATGAAATCCATGTTCCATTTAGGGCCGTTTTTGAAAAGGAAAAGTGAAAGTGGTGCATGAATGGCTTTGGGAAGGGAAACGAGATATTGCGGAGAAGCGGGAAAGGTGGTGACAGTGCAGTTTCCCCAAAACAACTTGGTGGTTGTAGTGGAAATGATTAAATTCAGGTGACCCGGCTGATGAGTGGGCCATGTACTGGGCCTTGCGCTTGCACAGATAGCGTACTCATTTGTTTTGCAGCAACACCAAAGTTACCCTTGCCTCAGCTGTTGGTGCCCGCATTGTTGAACTGAGAACCCTGCAATTTACGACGTACATGTACGTGTACTTCATGAACCAGATCCTGTGTGCCATGCAGTTACCTCATACGCGCCACCATACACTACTGCTGTTTAATTTGGCAGTGTATAGTTCATTTTGTTCCCTTTTAGACGGAGAAGAACAATACACTTTTTTTGGTTTCAGAACCTTGAAGTTTCAGGTTGGGTGTGAACTCCTGTGAAGTTGAGTAACAAATATGCAATCAATAAAACAGCCTAATGTTTGCCACAAATATGAGCAGTTGATACTTAGTCACGATGATAGGCATATTACACCAAGCAAGTACAATCAGCACATTGATTTTAAAATACAGAAACTCTACCTCAAAATCAATACATGAATTTAATCGATAACGCATGCTTTTTTATGTCATGAAACTAATGTGGTTTCTTTCTTACTTTCATTTTTGATCAGTGACTAAGACACGTGAGTAGTGCTACGGAGATTTATGAAGTGTGCATGAACCCTTTGTCTTGAAATTGAAAGCAGTCTGAAGGCTATTTTGTGGCATTGTGTAAAATTGGAACATCCTTGAAGAGCTGTTAGTTCCAGCAGGCGAAGCCAAAGCATTGTGGGCAAAAAGCATATTCCAGCATGCATCTTTTACATACATGGAATTAATGACTTACTCAAGAAGGATTTGAAGCTTTGCATTTTGTGCAATATTAAGGGAGTTGATTGTTCACTGGCTTGGTACAATCACGTAGAATCTCTTTTTGGAAGAGAACCGGTGGTGGAAATGTTTGCTCCTCTCTTCATCCATTTCCCAAGAAGTTTGGATGAATGGATGACGAAAGAGATGCATGTTGTGTTCGGAGATAATCTGAAGCACATGTTACACAAACTGTAAGAAAAAAGGCTACACGTAACTCCAAATAGGTTCAAATTGCCTGGTGAAACCCCAAATGGCAGAGATACTCAAAACAGCAAAAATATCCCAAGTAAATTAGATAAGCTCTGCTGTGCTGATCCAGTGCACCAGGTAAATGAAAACATTGGCTTGTGGTTGCAAACCACTGTGTGCCCGTCAATTCTATTGATGGTGATTTATGTGCACTTGTAATTGTTCTCCCCCCCCCAGGGCTGAGGCTGCACGCTCCAAGGATTCAACATTTGATGATTGATTTTTGTCCCCTCATCTAACAAAACAATTGTCTCTGACCAATCGATGGATAGATGTCCGGTGTGACACCAAACTGTGGAATTCTGGCATTGTTAGGCGTGCAGAATGCGTCACTGGGCAAGGTCAGATGTTAACATCTGTTGCCCGGCCAGGTCAGTGGGACTGGGTCCAGGGCAGCTGCAGTTGCTGTTGATTCACAGTTCAACTAAAGTTAAGGCTTTTTGCACACCACAGAATAGCAACATGCCCATCCCAGAAATTTTGCGATATTCAGGCATGCAACTTTTCCGCGGATCTGTGGATTTCCGCATTTTTAAAAAACCCCTCCGCACAAAAATAATATCTGCATTTTGGGCTTGTTTCTGTTCGTGCTGCGGCGTAGCGTGCACTGAGTTCCACTTTTCGGTACACATTAATGAGCACAAAAACCTTGTCTGGCCCCTTGTTTTGTGCACGCGTGAAATGCACTAAAAGGTGCAGGACGCAGACTCAGCACTGTACGTGCAAGTGCCCTCTGTCGAAAATATTGTTACGAAAGTGCATTGTCACACTACCTTAATTTTTGACAAGCCACAGCTTACATTGGTTCTCACACTGAGTGAAAAATGTCCCTGTAGCTTATACTCCAGGCGGCTTATACCGAGACATTTGAAGAATTAATTTCAGTCACCTATCTTAGTCTCGCACTCAATAATTTGGGTATACTTGGCCTCAAAAATATCACAAAATTTATCCTCCAAAACAGGGAATTATTTGCTAAATAAACGTACGTAGACTCGCACCATGTGCTGATGATATCGCTATACACGGCAGCATGTATCCCATCCCATGTAGGCAATATACGTGTACATGTACGCAATACGGATGCTAGAACATGTCGCCAAATTGAATTGGATCATACCATAAGGGTGCAGGGGTATACCCTTAGAACACTTTACCAGCAATTCATGCCTGTTATAATACTTTGAAAATTAAAAGGAATACAATTTGATATATCGATATAAAAAACCTGATATAAAGGTATCGGCCAAAATATGATATCAACAGTGCCAAATACATGTAGCTAGACACTTTTGTGACAATGTGGCCAATTCTTTCCCCAGTAGTGATTGATGATAGGAACCCATTGTGTACACGCACATATATGTGGCAAATGTGGAACCCGGGGCACGGTGCCTGTTGGGATAGTAGAAGTATCTAATTTTACAGCCAAAGCTTATGCCGAATTTATTGTGTTGCAATTGACAAATTACCAGCATCTAAGCCTCATAAATCCACCCTTACCCTGCTGAAAACCATCAGCAAGCAGGCACTTTGTTGTGTAAGGACAAATCCAGAAGTAAGAAAATTTCTTTGTGCAACCTTTTGTGGCCTCTCTGAGGGATGAGGCTAAACTTTCCGGCTTTTCACATTTTCCTGGGAGGAACGAAAGTGAATGTCCCTCCAAACCACTTTTTAAAAAATTGTTTCTCCCCCAATAAATGCTTTGGAGACGACCCCCATGTGCCCCCTGGGTCCACCAATGTTTGTCGTCAGATGTTGACAATTTGAGCCTACCAGTATACCACCAACACTGTTTCTTGTACATGTAGGTGATCTGCCCTGGAGGATTTAGCAGGTGTTAGTTGTAAGTATGTTACATTCAGTTTACATGTAGTTCTTGCAGACAACCTGATGAAGGCATTAAATGTTTAAATTCAGGGTCCCCTTTTTAAGGTTAGTGATACAGAAGTGGTCAGCAATAGTTACTGCAAGAGAAAAGGTTTCAATTTGAGGCGTGACCACAGTGGTACCCCGATGTAGATGAGTGGTTATAATTGATAAGTGGCTATTCGAATCAGGGGACCACATCAATCTGGCGAGTACATGTACATGTACAGTACGTCATTAGGTAGTTTCTTTAATTAACAGTGTCATTGTACCAGTAGCCACCAGTAGTTGAGATCTACGCTTCCACAGTTCAGGACTCTTCATTCGCTTGGATTCCTTTGCATGGGATTGGCCATGATGGTGATGATGATTTGGCAAGGCGTGATGAAGTCCAGTGAGAGACAGACCTACCCCCTCACCCCACCCGCAGCGCCATCTGTCTGCTGAAGCAGGTGGAACTGCTGGAGCTAGGTCAGTTCCAAGACATCCTGCAGACAGACTGGGCTTATTGGCATGTATTCATTTAGGCCATTGCCGTTAATCATCAGTGACTCATTTTTTCAATAGTTTGTTTCATGGCATTGGACAAAATAAGTTTCAGTTTTATGTCGCTTGTCTTTGAGATGTTGCTTAGTTTTAGCATTTTTACTGAGCATATTGTACGATATCATAAATCACCAGGAAACTTTGATTTTTGTGATCAATCATTCACAGTGTTGGTTCTTTGTCCATTGCTAATTTGTTATCTTGGCCCAAGTTAACCACACTGAGTACTGACAGTGTAGCACTGCAGCACATTTGCTGTTTTAGTTGTGAACTGGGACAGTCTTAGAAAACACTGCTGAATTTATGTATATGACTGGTAGGAGTTTAGGGTGAAGCACACAGCTTCATGTTCATTGTGATATGTATTTAGAAATTGTTCCCCCAGTCTAGCTTATACTTCATCTGCAAGAGAGATCATACCTTCATTCAGTGCTAAACCGAACTTGCCCAACTGCTTCTTGGAGCATGTTCAGCACCCATGGCATGCTACCCTGATTGCAACAATACATGGAGATGCTGTTAGTAGTTGGCCTCTAGGAACCACAGGGCCACTGGTATTGCCATATATAGGCATGTGCTGAAGGCCAGCTGTCCTGATCACTTGGGACTCCCGATTGGATGGAGGACAGGACACAGAGCAGCACTTTCACTTCTGAGGAGCTCCATTTGTGGGGCGACTTAGAGTACAGTACATGTAGGCTTGGAGTTGAACAGTGGTGCTTCAAAATACAGAGTACAAGAAACCACTTACATGTAGCAGCAGGAGTTGGTGTCACAGATGGCAAAAATCAATGTAGCTTTGCATTTAATCCCTGACCTCTGAAAATTGTTAATATTTTCAAAGCCTTTCTATTTCTGAATTCTTGCTTTTCAAAACTCCCATTTACATGTACATACTGATAAACATTATCCGTTATCATTGAAAACTTTTGAGAAGGTTTTGTTGAATAATGTCGAGTCTGATGTGCATATCATTTATGATATCCTTAATGATTAACTTTTGCTCAGTTTAATTCTATGGAAGTTCAGAGAGAAAACTCCCAGTCTCCCAATTTGTTTTTCCTTTCGACTGTTGGCAAAGTCAGGCACATGACATTTACGTGCACATGGACAATGTACACTCCACTGTGTTTGTACATGTATGTAACGCAACTGCACTCTTTGGCAATCTGCCAAAGAAAAGATGCCTGGTGCATTTGACATTCCATTGTGTGTGTGTGCGTGTGTACGCTTCTCTTTGTTTAGTGCTCGGGGAGAAAAACAGTTCACCCCCAAGAAGGTAAAGTCTCTTTTTAGTTATATTCAACTTCTAGCAGACAGTTACGCTTCTCCGTCCTTTTGTTCTCTCTGCAAAGGTAGTAAGTTGTTGGACAGTTAAAATTGCTTCTGGACTACAGAAACAAAACCAGTTGTTCAAATTTACTCAAATCACTTCAAATGCTTTTGAATTACGAACGTGTTTACTCAAACAGTGAAGAAAAAAACACTTATAAACTGTTAAAAACAAACAGTTCAGGAGCGGACTGTTGATAGTCAAATGTACATTTCTGTTTAAAGGGATCAGGTGACATCTATAGCAAACATTTTTCTTCTGAAACTGTACGAGGATTGCTTTTATGTTGCTTTTCAAAATACCTTTCGAAATGATTGTTTACAGTGTGGAAAAAAGAATGAAACGAAGAAAAATAAAGGCCTACAGCAGACTGAACACATTTTTTTCATGTTTGCCAAGGTTTTCAGAAAGGGTTCTGAATGAACTTTTTTAACCAGCAGCAGCATGCCCTTTTAGAAATTTTTGTTCCTTTTTGGTCCTAGGCGTGAGAAAGTCCTGTAAATGCAAGCAGTCTTTTGTACCAAAAAGAGTAGTCTTCATTGAATGAAAGTTTCTATGATCAGTGTCATGAGATGGTTGTTGAAGGGTTCACTGTAGAAGGCTTTTGTAATTTTTTTTATGGGATTAACGTTTATCCGGTGTACAGTGTGCACATCAGAGGTTTCCAGGATTCATTCTATTCACATTGAACCTTGCCGCCTTCTGACGTCTGTATCCGCATTCATCAGAAGTTACTCATTCGATTTGGCTGCTTGGGCAAATGCCATGGGAAAGCGACGACTCCCTGGGTCCTAGGACACGCCTGGCTGCCTGCTAATTGATGCCGGGCCCACAATATGAAAGCAGATTTTTTTTTCTTTATTAGAGATTACTCTTTGCCTGTCTGCTGTTGTAGGTTCAAGTCCAATTTTAACTTGTGACATATAAATAGTTCCACTGTGTGAACCTGAAGAAATGCAAGTTGAAGGAAATATTCTCTGGTGGTTGAGGCTGATACATGGAAAGTTTTGATTTGGTTTGGTGCTGTGTTGATTGATGAAAAAGGCAGGTTGCTTGTCCAGCCAGAAAGCTCTCTAGTCTGGAGTATTTTTTTTTTTTTTGCTGAATATTCTTGTGGAGGTTTGACGTCTATGCTACAGTTCAAGTAACTTTAGACTAACCCTCCTGGTGTTTTAACTGTCAAAAACAGTCAAAAATGCCTTCCAATTGATTTCCCCCAGTATACAGACACGTATGGGAAATTTGACTGATTTTGACTGATATGACAACTGTGTCAAGAATGCATCTTAGCATAGGAGGACTAGTGCTCGTAAAATACAATACAACCAAAGGCCTTTCTATCCTGTTCATACGTGAATCACATGTTTAACCCAATCTTTCTGTCATTTTTGTTGAAGTGGATCCCCTAGTACTTTAGAAGTGAGACACAGTCATATAGTTGTTTACATAAGCAGGTTGTGGTATGTTGTCTCTCCAAAAGAGAAAAGGAGTGAAATTAGGTTATAATACCATAGTGACTGCATTCTCGAGAAATGAGATGGCTTTTTAACATAAGTGGACTGCTCCAGAAATGCTGGGGGATTCTCGGGTTTACAAATACCTGTACCCAGTGTGCCGTGTTATGACAGAATCATTTTTTTTTTAACGCGGGGCCGATAACAGAAAACCTGTAAATACTGTCAGAAAAGGGGCAGCTGTAAATAACGATTGGGGGGGAGGGAAAACCAAGCAGGGATGACGAAGGCTTCGCCGGGACTGGGCATTCCAGGCAGACTCAGCCACCACATGGGCGTCAGAGATGAGATTAATGGTGTTTATTTTAATATCCCCTGCGCAATATGTGATGGTATGTAATTGGAGGGGGGGTGTCACTGGTTCTGGGCTGTTGCAATTGAGGAGATGAGTAAAGGAGTCCAATTTTGAAGGCTTGGGCGTGCACATTTCAGTCATAGACTGTGCCATGGTCAGTGTACCCCTGAGCCAGATAGTGGAATATTTGAATGTTTTACTGAACAGTCAAATCTTTGTTTTGATGCAGTTATTTGCAGGTGCATTACAATGACAGGAAAATGGTACCGCTTTGGCCAAATCATGTTGTGCTAAAACTTTGCTTAATAATAAATTATTCCTTTGTGCCAGGAAAAGTGTTGAAACTGAGAAGTCATTGTAATATTAAATTGATAATACCTGTGTAAATGTGTTTTTTCACGTATCAATAAAAACTGCATCTCTAGAGGCCTGGTTGACCAAAATTTTGAATATTTGATTGAATTTCAATCAAATATCGCTAAATCCTCTGTAACATTAGTTAGGAGATCAATAATAAAACCTCTTCTTGAGCCAGTTAAGCCTATGGGTCATGCAGTAACAGAAAATATGAATCAGGAAAGCAACATCTCATATTTTGAAAAGAACAACAATTTTTTTTTGCCAAGTAGTTCTGAGACTGTGAAAAGCGGTGCCTGCCACATGCCCTCCATACCTGTCATGCCAGGTCAAAGGTTAAACATTGGCGTCAAGGGCATTGCAACTTGCAGGATTTAACATTTAATAAAATCTTTGTGAACATCACGTTCAGCAAGTATTTACACAGGACCTCATTGATGATGGGCATTGTATACACACACCTGGCCAGCACTCCCCTTCTTGGGGGAATTAAGAACTTCCATAACTAAAACCGCCCACCTCACCACTCTGGTCCACTGCATTCCCCATCTCTCTTCTTTCTCTCCCTTCCCCCCTTCACTCTGGGTAATCCCTGTCCAAAGACCACCGCTACACCCGCAGTTGTTGTTGCAAGACCCGGGTCAGCTCTGGGCAAATACGCGTGCCAGGAAGGGGTCAGGATTGGGGTTACTGAGTCCTATTCAGCGCCTTCCCTCTCCCCATTCAGTTCCTCTCTGTGCATGCTTTGAATCCCTCTTGCGCCTGTCGGTTGCCCTCTCTTGGTTGCAGTAGGGGTGCGGTAATGGGATTAACTTGCCTGATTTGGAGTCAGACCTAACGCAGGATATCATTTATTTTTTCTAACGCAAGGAGCTGTGGTTTGTGGAGCTTTGTTATATGCCATTGTGGTATGGAACAGTAGGACCTGTTCTGGGGTTGAGCAGGTTCACTTGTACAAATGGCTGTGGCAGACATGTGAAGCTCCAAGAGTACAGTGTAACTGTTGCCATAGAAAAGAGCACAGAGCTGATTTACGAATGGTACGAGTTTCTTCACTTCACTTCAATCAAAATCTAGGTGGTGTTTATAGTTTTTAAAGTGACATGTAAAGTCGAAGCAACTACTGAACTGGTTGTGTTTTTGTATTGTCATGTACTTTACCCCCCCCCAAAAAAAACCCCCAAAATAATCAATTACAAAAAAGTTCTTGATGTAAATTTTCAAATTATCTCCTGAGAGAATAACTTTGATCTAAGGAGGAAAAAGTTCCTTGTAAAAACCAACCAAATTGCATTTCTGGGCAAATCTTGAACCTGTTGACACAATTCTCCAGAAGTCTTTTTGTGGATCATTTATATCCTTTCTTATCAGTGGCTGTCCTTCCGTCTGCCTAAGTAAAGTCCAAATGGCAAACCCAAATTGGCGGATAATCTCTCCTCCCTCCCTCCAACACCTATTATGCATGCAGCACGTGCCTAGCGCGGGAGGGTAAAGGCCGCCCAGTGCCAAACAAGGTGCAATCAATAAAGAGTGGGAGAGCTGGCCTTTGTTCCGAGCCTCTTCACCTAATTTAACGGGGCCCAAAGTCTCTCTGTCGTCCCCTCAGCCCCCCCAAATCCCCTCCTGTTGTATTGATCAGATACACCAAAAGACCTCCAATCGATCTCAGATCTTGTCTGCACGGGCCCTGAAGCGATCAGAAACAATAAACGCTCGGTTACTAATGTGTGCTCACTACATGGCTTTTTATTGATCATCCGGTAATGCGACTGTGGGTTTTTTTTGGGGTGGGGGGGGGAAATGGTTGGCAAAATAGGACCGTTGTATAACTGTAGAAACAGTTCTTCAAGAGAAATAGCAGCTGTTGCAATGATCCCCTTTGTGGACAAATGAGAATTATGGGTAATTCCAGAAATTAGGGGTCCATTTTGTTCATGCCCCTGTCACATCTGACATTATTTTTTAAGTTCAGAACACATTTTCTAGTTTCGAAGAGTGATGAATGAATGCAAAGTACCTGCCAGACAAATAGTAACAGTTTGAAAACAATTCCGCTGATACTTTCATGTCAAGTAACAAAGGTAAGATGTAACAGGGACAAGAAAATGTCAAACTTTTTGGCCCCTAATTACTGGAATTACCGATATGCTTGATGAATCCTCATGGAAAGTGCCACGCAACATAACATCTAAAGTGTAATATTTGCTGCATCCTAGCGCTTCATACTCTGAGTCTTGAATGTAGAAGTACTTAATGAATGGTTCTTCAAACAGCAAAGGCCATACATGCACATGCATTGTTGGCAATATGAGCAAAAAGCAAAAGGCTGATACTTTTATGCTGAAGTGTTTAATGAGCAACACTTGAGAGCCTTTTGCTTGTTGATGCGAGAAAGCAACAACTTGACTGTTGATTGCTTTTTTGGCACACTTAAAAAGAGTTATCCTTCCTCCGATAATAAGACTGGATAAGAGGGTAAACTTGTTGGAATGACCCAAAAAGTCCAAGAAATTGTAAGGGCGTCAAATTCACATTCACATGCTGTGAGCATTTTTGTAAACCTATCAAAAGATGATGAATGACCATATACCGGTAGCTGTCCTGATGAAACCAAATCTGAAAAGACTGGAAAGGTCCCGGATATTCCCCCTCCTCCTATTCTCAGTGACCCTTTCATTGTGGCAAATTTCCCACGCCTGGCGTGGTTCCTGGGGCAAAATAGCCTGTATGGTTCTTGTGTGCGTTCGTTATTTTGAATGAAAACACAGGTACACTTGAACCCAAGCGGTATACTTGTACATGTACACATGTAGGTTCTGAGGAGTTGCACTTTGTGTCTGCCAGTGAGGCCTCTCAGTTGCTGGTCTAGCGTGTGCGCGCACTCAGCCACCAAAAGAATCCAACCAGAGTGATTCAGATACTGTCTCCAACAAGCGGGAAAAAAACCAGAAGAAAAAAAACCCAAATTATTTGTTATATTGCTATTGAATCAGGAGAGGGCAAAGAAAACACCTGGCATAGGAGTGCACTCGGTTGGAGCAATGAGTAGCGCTGGGGTGGAGGCCCCAATGCATCCTGGGAGGCTCCCCATTGGTGGGCAGGTATTATTGTGCCATGCTCAGGCAGGTGTGCTTACCTGCTCTCATTGGCTTTTTTCCAGTTATTTATTTTTTTCACCTACGTTTGCACCCTTTACATGCTTTAATCTTTTCACATACTAGTAGTACAATGAGTTTAGATTACAAAAAATAGAAACCCCCCTTTCACCAATGGAGAAAATCTGCTTTAGAAAGAGGTAGAGCCCATTGCCTTTTTGTAAAATAGGGCCTCTCCATTCCATCTGAAAGACCACTTTGAAGATTTTTCATTCAAAGAGACTGTTTTAGTAGGATAATAAGATAAGATGTGTAAAATTTGGAAATTGTCAGCTTTTGCATCTAAACTTTTCATGTAATGTGAGAAATCTTGCAGTTGGAAACAGCACTTGCTTGCATACATGTACCCAGTACATACATGTGCATGCAGATACACGTAGGTCTCTGAAATTAATGATAGTCCGTTATTGAGAAGTCCAACTCTTGAACTGAGTAATTTCGCGTGACTTGGAACAGGAAGTGTTTCTTTATCAATACTGTGCCCAGAATATTTTTTTGTTGTTGTAAAAGTCCTGTACTCTCCCCACATCGAGGGTGGTGGTCTTTCATTTTTGATTTATGGAGAAAGGCAAACATGAAAGTAGGGAGTGCAGCAGATTCTTTGAAATAGTTTCAGGATTTATGAATATGCATCAAAGTAAATTATCAGTTTCAAAAATACAAAGCTTTTCCTTGTACATTCACAGCTGTACATTTTGTATTCACTGGGAAGGCCATCCGTTCAAACATTTGTTTAGAAAAGTAAAAAAGTAAAACCTCAATTTTCTCTGGGGCAGTCTTGAATCAATTTCCACAGTGGCAAGGTTTTCAAAATTGTCGTGCAGTCAAGATCCAGCGCAATAAAATCTAAAAATATGATCAACAATCTCGCCCCCAGATATGTCTGGAATTTGGAATTGTGCATATCTCTCCTGTGCGTACATGAAAGAAATTTGTAAACATCACGCAGCATAAACCAAGTATCAGGCAAGCATGCCACATTCCTTCAACTTAAACCAACTCCTGCTTCCTCCTGTGCCTCCATGGTTTTAACACCAAACTCCTTTTCCTTGTTCTCTTACTTTCTGAATAGACCAGTTTCACTCTCCCCCCCCCACTGCCAGGCCTGGTCAATTTACTCTTGGAGGAGTCGGATTTCAAAGGAAACCAGCAAGACCCCACATTCGACCCCTGGCACAGGGCCTGTTCTTTCATAACACTTTGGATTTAGTGTAACTCAAAACTGCCATATTGGGGAGCTGGGGGGGGGGATATCCATTGTGGGACCAGAGGAAGCAAGATGGCGAGGCCCCATTTTGCCAACCCATCGGTTTACATGTCTAACAGTATTGGTTGAGAATGATTGACCAATTTGCAGATACGCAACTCCATGGAAGTTTGTCAACTGCGTGGGTTTTGTGTTGGGCAGAATTCATCACTGCATGTGTCTGGATCATTCATGGAAACTGAGGACAGGGAGAGATATTGGGTTACGGAACAGTGGTGTAGTTGATATCGCACAGCTGAAATTTTGCATTTGAAAATCAGGCTCTTTTCTTGTAGCTTAATTGCTTCAGTTCTAGTAGCCTACATGTAGCCCCTTTCACTGTTCGGTGAGAAAATCAAGCTTTCTATTGACTAGGGTTTTGGGGCTGTGATTGTTGAGATGGGTTCTTGCTTACAATACATTGAGAATGCTGTGCAGGCTCCGCATTTGGTCTGTTTTAGAGACGTGTTTGAAGCCTGACAGAAGGTGCAACAGTAACTGTCAAAAGTCTAAGTGTGGGCAATTCATTGTTTAGCTATCAATTTTGGTCCAGTTGTTTACTAGTCCCTGTCTGTGTGCGGTCATTTATCATGTGTGTACATGTCATGTTAATACATACCTCACATTGTGCATGCATATTTATCGTGAATCCTTGATTACCTCTTCTCTAAAAAAACCAGTTCATACTTGTATCTATTCTCGCATTCTGAATACAAGTTGCAGTGCCTTTGTATTTGTTCATTCTACCTTGAGCTTATTATGTGAGTCCTTGCGCATGCATGCCCAATTATACTCAAAAGTGGAACTACATTTCTGAACTGTAACTGTAGTCCCCCCCTTCCAAAAGGGAGAAAAGTTTTATCCATACGTTTACATGGGCCCATGGCCAGGCAGTAAACAAGCTCATTTAGTATGCGCACCTGTTCCCTGAGCTCGCGACCCCTTCTCACTCATTGGTTGGGTGAGCTCATGCATTATTCACTAGTCCGTGGTGGGGATAGTGCAGCATGTGCTATTTGGGAGGTAAACCGATTAGGGTCCATGGGTCAGGGTTTTGTTTGCTTGTGTGTACCTGTTGGCAGGGCCCTTTGGAAGGACAACCATTGCTGATTGTGTGCTTTACAGTTATAAAACAGAGTGATTCCACCTGTAATCCACTGTCCATTTATGGTCAAATGTAACCCTGTTACAGTAAATAAACCTTGAATGAATCTTGTGCAGTAACTTTGTGTGAAAGACAGTAAAAACTGTCATATCATTTAATGTACATGTACGTGTCATATTTTGTTTTTTCACTGAGCTAGAACTTCATTGTCATGTTTTCTACAAAACTGTACAATAAAGTGCACTGTATACTGAACATACCGAGTTTACACCCCCACTGACCATGGAGGGGTGGAGTAAGAAAAATGGAATATGATTTTGATGGAACACATTCGGCCTGAAATACATGGAGTTGGAAGCACAATATGTCTGCAAAACAGGGTTGCGGCAATTAATTATTTTGTTCAAATAGACACTTGCATTCTCACATTTCACTTATTTGAGGCCATTAAAAAGTTACCTGATCCTAAAGCTGTGAAAGCCAGTTATTCCTCTATACATTTTTGTTAAATCTTTGCCTATTTATTTCAACAAAGTTTATAAAGATAGGGTTAGAATGACTAGTTAGCAATCTTTTTGAACAGATTTATTTCTGACAAGTATAATTAAACAGTTTCAAATAAGCATGACCTGCAAGGTGATGTTGTCTGGTTACATCCCACTGCTGTTGTTAGCATAGGATAGCAGCAAAATTGATTTGTCAATTCATTATCTGGGCGAGGTACAAACCCTCTGAAAATATGACAGATTGCTAGCCAGTAATTCCCTCACATGGAGCTGTCTTCCCTATTTGGGCCCTGCGCGTGGGAAGAGCAGAGTCCTCACCCTCCCATGTTTGAATATAATTCCTCTGTCTCTCCAAACAATATGCCTTCATTATCAGGGCGAGACCTTACAAAAGTCGGAGCTGTTAAAGCCTGTTGAATCTCTGGATTTGATGATAATAACCTCCTTTCAAAAGGCTTGGCCATAATGGACAGATTAGGCCCCCTAAAAACCTCGTAGCCTCATTGTGCCTTGGGGACAGTCGAGCAAGATTCGCGTGGGGGGAGGGTGTTACGCGACCCAGTGCAGAGATCCTGTGCTTTGTGGTACCGGATTTGCTGGGAGTGTTTCTGCCTGAGCCATTTACATCATGGGTTCTTTCCTAGGTTTGAATAGTAGAATCTTGTTAAAACCCCCTATGGGTCCTTGGTTGTTCCCTTTGTCTGCACCTGCATTATTTTATATGTGGTTAGGCATTAGCTGGGATTATGACTTGAGATGTTTGACCTTCTGTTTCATAATCTGAACTATTTTCACTACAACTCATACAATTTGGGCTATTCACGCTGGTAGTTGTTACAGGTTCTTAAAGAGACTCAGATTCAAATTTTACAGATTCTTTAAGAGTCCCTTAAATTGCAGTTGTGAACTTTTGGCATGCTTATCCATTTACCGTATAATTTCTGCCCGATCAGGCCACAATCTTTAATTTACTTTAATTTAGAAAAAGGGGTGGTACATGTACCTGTACATTTAACTGTTGCTTTTTGCTTATACCCTCTGACACGTGAGCATTACCTCAAGATTCAATTTGGTTGACAGGCTCAAGCGTTGAGGGTGCATGTGTTGTGAGAAGATAGGAAAGACGGATATTAATGTAGAAACAAAGTTATACATGTGTGAGGGTTAAGATTTCAGAACGTAAACTAAAATCCAGGGAATGGACATGGATGTGCATATGAAAAGACCAGATTTTGTCCATGCTCTTTGATCTGCTGAAAGCCGGTTAAAGAGGTATCTATACTCCTCTTGTCTGCCAACACTGCAGTTGGACAGCGACGCCATACAGTAAGTGTGGTATATTTCAAACAGAATCCCAATATTTTCCAGCCTTACACCCATGTCTCTTCTCTGTCTTGTTTCTCTCCCGCTCATAGGTGTCCTGACACCCATGTGGGCGACACCTGCCAGTTTAACAACCCTTGCCGCCACAACCGCTGCCAGAACCGGGCCACCTGTCTGGTGGTGATGCCGGCGGACGGCTCCCAGCCCACCTTTAACTGCCAGTGCGACGTGGGCTGGACCAACTCCCTTTGCGAACTGGAACTGCCTAATGTCTGCCGGGATGAGCAGCCTTGCCAGAATGGCGGCCGCTGCAGCCTGCGGGGCTCTGTGGATGACTACACCTGCGCCTGCAGCCAGGGCTTCACAGGTGTGTTGAGGGGGGAAAGAGGGGCGTAGTGGTAAATCTGGGAAGAGGTAGGGATATGGTACCATCAAGGGGAGGAGAGTAGGAGATGGAAGCTTATGATTCATAATTGGCAAAACTGAAATTCCTGCAAAAACTGGTGCTGCAATTTTTCGATAGCATGGTTTCCAAGTGTATATTATGAGTCAGCGTTGTCTGCAAAATCAAGTATTACCCATCCAATTGTTTTGATGTTGAATGGTGCATTCTTTCTAATTCCCTGTCACCTTGTAGGAAGAAACTGTACCATGACTGACCACTGCGTGGACAACCCCTGTCAGAATGGCGCCACCTGCAACTCACATGCCACTGGCTACAACTGCAGCTGCACCATCTTCTACCGGGGCACCCACTGCAACATTGACATTGATGAGTGCACGGCTCAGGTGACGGCCTGCCACAACGGCGGCACCTGCACCAATGTGAACGGCTCTTTCATCTGTACCTGCCCGCAGGGCTACACAGGCCGGCGCTGCGAGTCCATCTACACCCCATGCCGGCCCAACCCGTGCCACAATGGGGGCGAGTGCAACCCGACGGGTCTGTACTCTCACGAGTGCATCTGCCCCTCAGGTGAACTGAAGTGTCATGAGTTCTCTCTTTCATTTTGCTGTGAGGTACTGCGTGTAGCAAAATTCATGTCGTCAAAGCTATCCTATTTGGTTCTTCAAGACTGACCAGGAGATTTCTGCAGGGTTTTGCAGAACTTTGGAAGGGGACACCCAAATTCTTGTACTTAACTGATACATCCGCTGATACGTCCTTAGGTATTTGGAGTGTGGCACTATTTGCCTGTATAAAGTGCATTAGAAGATTGTGGCAGGTTCATCAATGTTCCAAGCACAAAATGGGCTTTTTGATTGCCCTATTTGGGGTCCCTTATTTTGTGAAGAAAAAGTAGGTGTCTTTTGGTGTTCTTGTCTTCTTGCTATTGTCAGGATAAGTTGAAATTATGATACCTCACAAATTTTTCATGGGTTTGCTGGCACTTCATGTGCTCTGACAGCTTTTGAACTTCTTGAAATTCTTTCCATCAAATTTATATTTTGGAGTTCTAATAAATTGCACATGAATGATATTACTTGACTCGTGGTGTAAAAAGCATATGATACCCAGCATATTTACATGTATTCTGTATTTTCAGTGAGTCAGAGATATTCAGGATTTAGCACTCTCTAGTAGTCAGGTTAATTAAATTAATTGGAATGAAGGTGATTTGGATGCGTCAGATGTTATCACATTTTGGTGAACTGATTTGTCTGTTCTTTACTTTTGGCAGGTTACACGGGTACCATGTGCGAAACCAATATTGATGATTGCATTTACCACCAGTGCCAGAATGATGGGTTCTGTATAGACGGAATTGACTCCTACACCTGCAGTTGCCCCCCAGAGTACACAGGTAAGACCCTTGACCTTGGTGTTACTTGCCCAAGGTGCATGCACAACCTAGCGTGTGCTGATATGGCATGGGCAATCCTATGTAATCGTGTGAGTGGCAGGCACAAAGCAACAGTTTCACCCAGGCATCTGTAGCCTCTTTCGCCTGTTTGCTATTTAGGGACTCCTCCTGTAATTAGAATCCACGAATTGTGTCGGTAAAGACTGTAAGTCAGTCGAGGATGACTGCACTCTGTCATGCAAATGCGATATAGCTAAAAAGATGGTCTGGAAAGATCATGAAATCAATTGACTGTGCCACGGACACATTAGTAGTCCCATCTGAGTCGTTTTCCAGCATCATAGGATGCTGCACCAGGATTCAGTTTAACGTCCCCCCCACCTCTTTGGGATTGGCGATCCCCCTTGCAGGCCAATACTGCACGGAGGATGTTGACGAGTGCACGCAGCAGCCAGATCTGTGTAGGAACGGAGCCACCTGCCGCAACAGTGTCGGTGGCTACCGGTGCCTGTGCGTCTACGGCTTTGAAGGGGAGCACTGCGAGCAAGATAGCAACGCCTGCGAGACCAACCCATGCGAGCATGGCGCAACGTGTCAGGACGAGGTGGCCAGCTTCAAGTGTATCTGCGCGCCTGGGTTCACCGGTGAGACTAGTCAAGTTCCCCCCTTGGGTCCTTTTTTTTCCCCACATGCAGGGCAATTGTTCTATCTGTGAGCCAGGCCTCAGTGAAGGAGAGTTGTGAAGACATGTAGCACTGAGTATGAACAAAGCCATCTGCCAGGGAAATGAAACGTTTATTAACCCGTTCACGCTGGGAGTTTTTTGACTGCGACTGCTGGGCTGCGGTATGCCCAGTATGCAAAGCCCTGTCCAGCAGCCGCTGGCCCACAATTGAAACCGCAGGTGCATTATGAATAGAGTGCATGTGTGCTCTGCAATAATCTTTACACGAAAGCCGTGGCTGTTGACGTCTCCCAGAGCAAAAGGGTTAAGGAAGGTTGCTGTAAAGATTAATGCAGGATGGGCAGTTGTCTGTTGAGCATGCACTTTTTCAAATGCACTTTTTAAGATGGCGCTTAATGAGTGTTTTGGGGTAATAGTTTCTAGTTCTTAGACTACTTACGTCAGGAATAATACTGCTTTCTTCAAGGGCACTGCTGTAGACAGATTTGTTGGTAGGAATGATGTGTGAACTTGTGAAGGAGAGGTCATGCTTCCTAGAGTTTACTTTATCTCAGTGCATTATTTCATTGGATTCTGTTGTTTGCTGTAGACATTTCAGTTCATGATTGTCACTCTTTCTAAATTGGCAGGATTGTTCTGTCACCTTGAGGATGCCTGCATCAGTAACCCCTGTGCAGCCTCGGCTACCTGCAACACCAACCCCAGCACGGGCGACGCTGTCTGCCATTGCCCCATGGGTCTTATGGGCAGTGACTGCTCCATCGACGTAGACGAGTGTCTGTATGGTGAGTCAGTGGTACATTGTCTTGTGCCATGCTTTTTTGGGCCCGCCTCTTGAGGAACTGTTGAGATCTTCGCAGTGTCTGATGGTAATCTGTAGATGGCTACGAAATATTGCATGGTTGCATAGAAATCTCACACTGGCTTCATGGGAACCCTCATGATGGGAATTCTCACCGTGATCACAGTGGAACCTCACAGGTGCAATTCAGTGTAAATCCTCTTGTGTATAGCATTCCTTGTTGTAGAGTAATACCATAGGAGCTCTAGTTAACCACAGGTTTTAGAATGCCCTTACTAATACACATAGCATTGCATCAAACTCCTACATTAAAGCTAAAGCCATATTTTCCTTGGAAAGAGTAAATTTGAACCTGTTTCCACCCAAAAAAGAAAAGTTAAGAGTTTTTCCGGGTGTCAGCAATAATTGTTTGTCCTGTCTTTTCCCCCCAGATCCATGTGAGGTTGACCGTGGCAATGAATGCGTCAATACTTTTGGCTCTTACCGTTGTAACTGCCCGCCCGGTTACACAGGGATGCGTTGTGAGATCGACGTTAACGAGTGCGAATCAAATCCATGCGTCAACGGGGCCACTTGCCTGAATCTGGCCGGGATGTTCCGATGCGTCTGCATCATAGGTGAGAAAAACTGAGATGCATAAAACTGAATGTAGAATGAATGTAGATGAGAGGTGTAAGGGAAGAATGCGAGATTGTACGAGAGGGGCACTCAAGGTTTTCTTCGAGCTTTTAATGGGGTTTTGTGGGGAGTTTTACCTCGGGGCAGGGGGGAACATTTTTTACCCTGTGTTTAATTTTCAATTCTTCCCTTGTCCAGTCAATCACATATTGGGTCTCATTTGGCATGAAATAAGCAGTCCTCACCCATTTCAAGCGGGACGACTTGCAAACGCACAGGGATCTTTCTGTTCCATTTACCTGGTGAAACGTGTATACACGCTGATGCAGTTCCGCATTCAGCAGCCGATCACGACTGTAATCATCTCCAAGCTGGAGTGGTTCCCATTATGCCAGTGCCCACACCCGCGCACACCCGCACCCACACACAGGCTCAATCTATTCCGTGGAGAATGAGTGCATGTGAAGCTCTCAAGCAGCTTTATGTCATGCCTGGATGTGGTAGCAGATATCACTCTTTGACATTGTCCTTTTAAGAAGTGGGCTATCTCCCGCATATAATAGTACCGCACCAGCAGTAAGCTCGTTGTGGAGTAACGCTGTGTACAAGTGGTTGAAAGAAGGCAGTGTCATTGCCAGAATTTATTTGAGTAGCTTTTGACTGTATTTGATACTAGATAGATAGATTTGATACTAGGCTTGCGAAAAGATTTACAACTCTGATGGGCACCTGTTGACAGATTTTTCTCTGTGTTTATGCCTTTTTGTTGTGTGGTGGATTGTCCCCAAAGATGCGTGGAAATCGTGGAAGATATCAGCGTCACTGATAAATGCAACTTTGTCAAGAAGTCGCATTTCTAGTTCAGTCATTGGGAAGGGTCTCGGGAATGAACCAGAGCGTTCAGAGAATTCTGCTGCACTTCTGCTTGTTTTAGTTGGGAGCAAATCCTGTTCCCAGTCAGAAGAGCCTGGAAACACCGAGCGCTTCTGTACATAGGAATGTGTGCCTGTGGATAAAATCACCTGGGAACAGTCCTCAACTAGGAATGTACAGGCAACCCTGCAACCACACTCTCTGAAAAGGAGGGATCCATGAAAATCTAGGATATTGAGAATATGAGGGGTTTTAGTACACTTGGTAGTTGCTTCGGCAATCGTATTCATGAATGCGGGCAGTGTGAAAATGCTGTACTTATCACTGATGATGTACGGCTTGTCCTTGGCGTTGCAGCAAAGACACAAGGAATGTCTTTGCTCTCAGCAACTTCAAATAAACGTGCAATTTCAACAATTTGAAATCAGTGGTGTGTCTCGCTGTGAGTTGTGTGCAAATGTACTTTGATAATTTTGGGGTCCAAACATGCTATGGGCATATTTAGAAGTCCCCACATCCCAATCCAGTTTTGTCAAACAATGTCTTCCCAACAGTGTATTTAACAGGGGGTGGTGCAGAGTGCCGTGTTACCCTTTGTGAAGATCCTGTGGTTTTTTCCTCTCCCCTTCCCCCTCCCCTCTTCTGTTCCCCCCCCCCCGACTTTACCTGTCAGGCTACACTGGTACATACTGTGAAAATGACCTCAACGAGTGTCACAGCAACCCCTGCCTGAATGACGGTGTCTGCCTGGACCAGGTGGGCCGGTATCGGTGCAACTGCCTGGAGGGCTTCATGGGGCCGCGCTGTGACCAGAATGTGGATGAGTGTGCGTCCGATCCCTGCCAAAACGGCGGACTGTGCTATGATGGGGTGAACCAGTACACGTGCACCTGTCAAAGCGGTAAGACTTGGTTTTGCGGTGTGAAACTTTCTCAGCACGGAGCATTCCCTCTGAATCAACAAAAGGTGACCGGCAGAAATCTTCTATGGCGTGTGCTTTGCCTACTTTTGGTTCAGAGCAATAGCTTTTGCAGAGTAGGTTCTTTAAATTTAAGTGGCAGACTTGATCACTGATGCATTTTTTCCTTCATTTGCATTATTTGGCTTCACCACTGCACTGTTAACCTACCCCAACCTGCCCTGTCTTTCGCAGCCTGCACATATACCACTAAAAATCGGATTCACATCTCGGGATTTCAAGTCAAAATTTTAGTCATCCCTGAATAGTGATTGAAAGATACAAAGGTTTTTTTGTAACCTGTAATTTGGGTTTGGTTCTCCTGAGAGACAGTGTTATAGAACACCATTTATGTGTCTTAATTGAATTGTAATTGAATACCCATTCCTGAAGAGTGATGCGCTTCATTCAGAGGATGCATCCAAGTTTGTTATTAACATCCTTCCCTTTGTCTGCAGGCTACACCGGCTTCAATTGTGAGACTGACTTTGACGATTGCCAGCACGACCCCTGCTTTTACGGCCACTGCGAGGACGCCCTCGATGGCTTTGTCTGCCACTGTAACCCAGGCTATGATGGGCGGCTGTGCGAGAACGAGATTGATGAGTGCTCGGACGAGCCCTGCCAGAATGGTGGGACGTGCGTTGACCAGCTGGCGGGTTACCAGTGCATTTGTGTGTCCGGCACCACTGGTAAGATCATGCTGCGAGACACCGTGGTTGGAGCAGAAACATCCCTTGAAAATTTCACGTTCAAACAAGTCAACCAGTTTCCAGCTGGTGGCTAATCCTGTACCTCACTTTTGATATTCACCCCTGTGTCCCGTTTCCCTTTGATCTCCAGTAGGTTCTTGTTAAAGTCCAGAATAGCTCCTCTTTTGCTCTTAAATCGGTTGGTAGTCATTTCCAAGCCTTGCGAGAGGCAGCTTCCACTGAAAAAAAAGTCGATCATATTGGGGCATGGGAACGTGTCATAATTACAGAAGGCGGTATTTACTGCGGTACCGCTGTATTTTTGCGGTACCAGCATTAAGCCCTTTCGGCTAACTAGTGCGGTGCCGCTAAAAAAACAGCGGTACCGCAGTAAATACCGCCTTCAACAATTATGAAACACTCCCTAACAATGCTCTTTCTTATTTAAAAAGTGTGTCCCCCCTCTGATGAATTATTATTGAGATAAATTTTGAATTTTGGAAGTTAACGTTTTGTGAGAGGAAGCTAACCGGCATAGGTAATTGTGTTAGATGAATTTGTCAGTAAATGTACTTTGTTTGATTCGTTTGCAGGGTCTACTTGTTCTATAAATACTTATGAATGTGCATCCAACCCCTGCGAACATGGTGGACAGTGTAACGATCTAATTAATGGATACGAGTGTGAATGCATGCCTGGATATGAAGGGACGCACTGCCAGGTCAACATAAATGAATGTGATTCCAACCCGTGTGCAAATGGTGGGACCTGCCATGATGATGTCAATCGATTTATCTGCACGTGCCCGCCAGGCTACCATGACGCCTTCTGCTTGTCCAGCATCAATGAGTGCGAGAGCTCGCCGTGCCAGAATGGTGGTACGTGCCAGGATGGCGTCAATGAGTACATCTGCGAGTGTGTGGCAGGCTACAGTGGGCGCCTTTGTAACGTGGACATTGATGAGTGTGCCTCAAACCCGTGCCAGCATGATGGCCGCTGCACGAGCGACCTGGACTTCTATGCCTGCGAGTGCCGTGAGGGCTATGAGGGGACCAACTGCGAGGGCAATATTGACGACTGCGTGCAGTCCCCCTGCCGCAACAACGGCACCTGCATCGACGGCGTGAATGCCTTTGAGTGCGTCTGCATCCCACCATACACTGGTGAGGTTTGTAATGACCTGCTGGAACCCTGTGAAAACCATCAGTGTGAGAATGGAGCCACGTGTGAGCCTTTCCCAAACTACAACGATTACTCCTGTCGCTGTCCAAATGGCTACACAGGTAATTTCAAAAATGTTGCTTTCCAATCATACTCTTTTGCAGCATTCTGAGAACCACCTTGGAAGAGCGGATGACAATATTTCTACGAGTAGGGAAAGGCAATGATAAATTTGTGTTGTATCTCCTGCTTCCAGGTGAATTTTGCAACCGTGACATTGACGAATGCGGTGAGTACCCACCTTGCCACAATGGTGCTGTCTGCAACAACACATTTGGCTCCTACGACTGCATCTGCCCTCCGGGTTTTGGGGGTCAGGACTGCATAACAAACATCGATGAATGCGCATCGGGTGAGTTTATGAAAACAGTCTCCGAATTGGCTCTCCCATTTTGTAATCATTTGTAACCTGCACAAGATAATGCGTTGGTCTCATTACGAAAAAGGCTAAGTGGCCATGCAGTTCTTTGTGGGAGAGACAGAACACTTTTTTTTCAGCAGATTGGTCATTGCTTCACTTTCCAGAAAAGAGGAATGGTACAATTTGAAAGAGCTGCCGCTCTTTTATGCCTAAGAAAGGACTTGGACTTTTCATTTCTAACCATCTTCTCACAATGTGGTTTACTTTGTATAGGGCTGATTTTGAAGTCCCGGTACCTGTAGTGGCAGATCCTTGCTATTGAAAACGTCAAATGGTCTTAATAAATTTCTTGATACTGTATTGGATTGTTCAGAGCCTTGCCAGAATGGAGCGGCCTGCTTTGACAAGACCAACGACTACATGTGCGCCTGCCTGCCGGGCTTCATGGGCAAGAACTGTGAGACGGACACAAACGAGTGCGAGTCCAACCCCTGCCAGAACGGTGCCACCTGCCATGACTACGTGGCCAGTTTCACCTGCGCCTGCATGTCAGGCTTCAGCGGCGTTTACTGCCAGACCAACGACATGGACTGCACCGAAAGGTAAACGAGGGAAGCACCTATCTGTTCCCAGCCAAGGGCGGATGTTTATCTTGGCATAAAACGAGTGAGAATATGTCTGGGTCCCCTCCTCCCCACAGGAGTAATGCCCGTCAATGGCAGGCTGCTCTTGGGCTAATTCCAGCATCCATGTACAGCTCTGGGTGGAGAGGGAGAGGCGAGCCAATGCCTCATCCTTTGGCCAGGCAGGAAACAGGAACCAGACTTGAAACCAAGGAATGTCTTCAGAATCAAAAACAGCCTCGTAGAACCCTTTGCATATACAACAGGCATACACTTCACACTGGTCCCATTGGGAATTGAAAAACACTGTACAAAATGTTGGAAATATTGGAGTTTCCTCGTTTTTTGTTTCGTCTAAGTTGCATGCCTGATACAATCTTGTCTTTACCCTGGGCACAGTTTCTTAAAGCTCAGCAGAAATGCTGTGCTTTCTGCAGCAGAAAATGATACTGCTGCTTTAGGCTTGTTACAATGGTATTGATTGGCTTTCAGTTAATATGTTGCATCCGAATGAAGATATCACTTAAGGGTTGAGTGTGAGATCATCAATTTGAGCATCCGTCTGTTAGATGGATGATCAAATTTGGTTGTTCGCACAGTTGATAATTCCAGGATGCTGATGTCTCAGTAAGAATTCTTGTTACATTTCGGAAAAGATGAACTTTTTGTAACGTCAGCAGATTTCACTCCATCGGCCTGTATTTGTAAATTTCAAATTAAATATGGACATTTGCTTAAAGAGGGGCCAGCCTTAGCGTGTGTTTCTCATCATACCGTTCCTTTGTTTGAACAGTTTGAATGGCTGAAATTCTTTCCCTGGACCAGATTTTTTTTGTTGACCCCCCTCCCCCAACTCTCTTCCCTGCCCCCAGTTCTTGCCTGTATGGCGGTACATGCGTTGATGGCGTCAATGAATACACCTGTCGGTGCACTCCGGGGCACACCGGTCCCAACTGCCAGTACCAAGTGGATGAGTGCAGCTCCAATCCTTGCCAGAACGGGGCCACCTGTGTGGACCACACCGGCTACTACACCTGCAACTGTGCACTGGGTTACCTCGGAGACAACTGCCAGGTGAGTTGGTAGTGTCTTGTATGAGCATCTTGCCGGAGGTTTGTTTGACGTTGGTCTCTGTTTCTGCGTGGTGTTGATCTGAGCTCTTCTTGGCTTGACTAGCTGGAAAGATGGCTTTTCTGGCCAATTTCAGCGTGTGGACGCATGCATTGAAGTATTCCTCTTGCTGGCCACAGAAAAAGAGGTGTTTCTGACACTTTCAATGCCCATTTTTTTGGCCCAACAGGTTTGGTTTCCTGTTACCCTAAGAGAGCTAGTGGGGGGGGCAGAGCCGTGCAATATTTGTTTTTATATCGCCGCTGTGCATTTATTTTTCATGCGCCGAGCCTTCAGGGTTTTTTGGGTTAATATTTTGACAGTAGTTCTTGAAAAACGGACATAGCATTCTTGCACTCCACCCATTTTTCTGAGACATATCAGTTAAAATACATGCTTTTTTCACTGTCTTGCTTGGTGCATGTAGGCTGGCATATTGCTCGGTCTTGAACTTCAGATAACTGTAAGGACAAAACTATAAGTGAGGTTGACTTCAAGCGTCAAATTTGCACTGATGACAAGTGTGTCTTTGCACGCATGTCAAGGTTTGAAGGAAATAGGCTTGTTACAGCTGAGTTGTTATTAAGGTGTAGAATCCCTCCTCCCCTCCCCTGCCGTGAGGTGGTCTGAAAAAATGCGGCTCCTTCAGGGTGTGCCATTTGCACATGAACAAGTGTGTGCTTCTGAATGTCCGTCTTTGCTGATGAGCACAGCGCACCTTACTACCATCATGCGCAGCAACCAGTATCCAGTGTTCTAGCCAGGCATTCAAAAGCATATTGGGCCGATACGCTCAGCAAAAACCCTGACACACTGAAAATCCCCCTGATACGCAATCTATACGCTTCTATCTTCCTTGTGAATGCTAATATTAAATTTAAGAAACATTGCAATAAAAAAACACCCACAAAAAGTCACTAGAATATCGGCAGAATGCACAGAAATTGAACGAAACTTCCACAACGTGACAGAGTACACCGTCGTACATGTGCACAAGTTTCCACTTGTCGTGTTTTTGTATCCTTACTTGGTGTTTTCACATTGTAGTGTGAAACAGAGCATTTTTCTTTATATTTTCGGTATCCTTGATCATTATCATTTATTTTTTGGTAGTGCATGTTCGTTATTTTAAGACCAAATTTTTAAATATTTTTGGCACTAACATCTAACCAACCTTGTGATATCAATACCTAGAATAAGTTTCGAATGATGGTAACTTATATTCTTTTTGACAAAAGATTTAAAACCCAGCAAGAAAGTACAAACAATGGTTGGGGTCTAGGTGCATCAAGTTAATTTTTAAGTAGGCATGCCTGTTTTTGTATTCGTAAAATCATCACACGTGTTGAGTTAAAACCCCAAGAAACTATTCAGATTGAAGTTTTTCCAAATGAAATGAAAACTGAGGTGTACCGTGTAGGCCTGTTAAGCTTGTTTTGTAGTTATTTTTCATTGATGCATATTAATAGAATTTTGTACCATGGAGCGTCTCATACAAGAACAAGCACCTGTAAAATACTATTGTGCAGTAATGAAACGTGGATCAGATATCCCATAGTTTATTGAACATTTGCCCCTTTCCTTAGCAAAAGCACAACAAAAACACGAAGCGAAGCCCCTCCCCCCAAAAAAGTAGAGAAAAAGGGTAGAAGTCAGTTTGAAACCGATAATTTTGCTGTTTACAATGACTGAATGGGGGGTAATGGAAACTTAAAACAAAGCTGTTACATTTAATGTCATAAATGTTAAACATTGCCCTCGGTGTCAAATAGTATCCAGTTCCCCCCCCCCCCGCATCCGGCAAGTCGGGCAGATGCCCCTATCCTTTAATTTCATCCTGGCCAGAACACTCATCAAATGTTCCTTGTATTTGTTGCGAGCCCATTGAGCTTGCTGGATCAAGAACTACAATAAATGAAATTCTAGCCTGACATATAAAGATATAAAGAGTTTGCTTTCCTACAGTCGTTTAAAACGGTTGAGTAGAGTCAACACAAAGCTTCTCAACGCGAAGCTGGTGGTTAAAAATACATGAAGACTTGGGAAACCAACAACAACAGGCAAAAGATAAAATGTTGGGAGCTGTTAAGTGCCTTGTGCTCATCCGGATCCATGAATTGATCTGTGAATGGATCTTTTGTCCTGCCTCCAGCAGACCGTGGCAGTGCTGGCATCTATCACTTTTTTCAGAGTCAGCTTTTTTATGTGAGTGTGATAAATGCTCCCAACTTTGTTAAGTACTTGTTTAATGGGAAACAGCTGCACAGCTTTGCATCTCCTGGCTGCTTGGCCTGTTGTTGCAGAAGAGCACCTGTTTTTGACCCGTGTGAACATTTTGACAAAAGAAAATGTTACATGATATTTGTGCTTTTAATGTTAAGTGAATACTGCACTAAGATCATATTTGAAATCAACTTATGTTTTTGTTTTGTTTGAATCAGAGGGGTAATCCTTGCAAAAACCGTGGATACTGTTTCTGTTCCCCTTACTTCTAAATTAACTTCTTTTTCATATGCCCTTTGTGATTTTTGGCCCAAAACGTTTGAAAGACCTCGTGCAGAAATACAGTCGAGAAGACTCAGTTGTCTTAGGTGAAGCAAAGTGTATAAAAGGAAAGTCTTTCCACCTTTAATTTGTGATGTTTTCTGGTCTGAAAATTCAGAAACGGTAGAATCCAAATTGTTGTAAACTTACCATCTTCCCCAATCTCTGTTAATGTACTATGTCAGAGACGTTGATTTGGGACTCACTTTTCACATGGAAGGTTGACCCTGGTTGAGTCACCACCTGTCGATTGTATAACCCTGCTCTGCAGAACTTCCCACGCAACACAGCCAGACCTGCCAACCTGGATTTACCCGCAGAAATACACGTGTTGCTATCCTCTCGTATTCATGGTGTCATGCTTCACTGCTCCATTGCTTAGATTAAATGAAAAAAAAAAAACAAACTCCCATGTATGTTTGTCCTTGGTGGCTTTTCCCACGCAGGATCTGGTTGACTGGTGCAGCGCGGACAATAACCCTTGCTCCAATGGGGCCACCTGCACCCAGACGGGCAACAGATATGCCTGTACCTGCGAGGGGGCATGGGCCGGTTTCCTGTGCGATGTCCACCAAGTGTCCTGTGAGGTTGCTGCTGCAGAAAAAGGTAGGCAACCAGGCGTCTGTTTGTAAATGAATAATTTGCCAATACTCAGGCTGTGTCCAGAGCTACGGCTATTGTCTATGCGTCTTCACGCATTTCCAATGGTTCCATGTTCCTTAGTTCCATGCCTTGATTTTGTTGTACCAGTGAATGTTCTCAGTTTGATGTTTTTTCGTTCTTGTTATGATTTCCACTTATTGATGCAGTCAACTGTGAACTCTAGAAATAACCTATTTTGGGATCAAATTACCTATCAATAACATGCTCTTGGTTTTGTTTATCTTCCATTTATAACTAATCCCACACATCGCAGATTTGTCTGCGCTGTAGTTTTTTAACATTTGAGATTAAATGGAAACTAGATCCATCTTTTACACAGGAAAAAATTGTTTGGCTGGGCATCATGATTCACGACAGATTCTGCCCAAAAAAGGCGGCATTCAATAATTGCTTTGTGATTGAGCACAGTGACTTTGTCTCATCTCTTAATGTGTCGTTTGCCCCTCTTCCTAGGTGTAACTGTGGACAACCTGTGCCTTCACGGTGGCAGCTGCCAGACCCGGGGCAACAGCCACACATGCCAGTGCCTGCCAGGCTATCAGGGAAGCTACTGCGAGACCAACATCTGGGAGTGCGCCTCTGCGCCCTGCCTGAACGGGGGAACCTGCCATGACGGGATCAACGAGTACAGGTAGGCACAAACCCCCCCCCCCAGTGCCTCAAAGTCAGCTCTGTAAAAGATGACCAACACAAAAATGTGTTTGTGCCTTTTTTGTTCTGGTGAACAGGGGGGAAATTTTGCCTCAGGTCAACTGATTTTCCAGTTCTTTATCAACTTGTTTGATTAGAAATTGAAAAGTGTTGTAGGAAGTCTCGCGTAGCTGTGGGCGTTCATCCTCCCCTCTACCTGCACACCTGGGCTCTAATTGATTTCAAAGTTTGGGTAAGGGGTGTTAGTTCAGCTGTTCCCAGTGCATTGCTGGCACCCCACGAGAGTACCACCTTCTTCAGTCTTCTTGTCGATGCTTTCCAGCTGTTCCTGTGTGCCAGGCTTTGAGGGACACAACTGTGAGCACAACGTGGACGAGTGCGCCAGTTTGCCATGCATGCACGGCGGCGTCTGCCATGACCTGGTCAACTCTTACAGCTGTTCCTGCAAGTCAGGGACTGAAGGTGAGGCAGTGACCCCTGACTTTTGTCCAGGTCCTTTAAATGGAGTCCCTCCAATGTTCACACCTCAAGATGTGCAGATGTGTGATTTTAGGCCTGTGGAAACTGTTGGTGTATGGCACACCGTATATCGGTGAGATCGGCAAAACGTTTGGCCTCCTGTTTGTAGTTGTTTGATTCGTGCTTGAAATGAGCATCTCTTTGTTAGTCAGCAATTGAGAGGCTTCCCTAAAATGCCCCTCTGGGCTTGGTCATAGCATTTTCCCTCTTCTGATTTGTCTTGGTGCCATTGTTTTCAATAGGTATCAACTGTGAGATCAACCTGAACGACTGCTTTTCGGGGGCGTGCTTCCATGATGGCACCTGCCAGGACCTGATCGGCACCTTCACCTGCGACTGCCCGCCAGGCTACGTGGGGCAGCGCTGTGAGGGGGACATCAACGAGTGCCTAAGCATGCCCTGTGATGCTGAGGGCAGCTCAGGCTGCGTCCAGGAGGTCAATGACTTTGAATGCATCTGTCACTTAGGATATGAAGGTAAATTGCAGGTCTGGAAACTGTCCATGCCTATTTTGAAAAAAAAAAAAAAAACAACTCCCCAGTCTGCTGAAATTGTGAAGGCACTCACATCATTGAGATTATGGTTGTGTCGTTTGACAGGGCGGCTGTGCGATGTACAGGTGCACTACTGTGATTCAAACCCATGCCAGAATGGAGGCACGTGTAGGCTGACAAGGGGTGGATTCCAGTGCCAGTGTGTACAGGTAACACTCCGCCGTATGGCATATTTCAGTGCCCATCCAAATCTGCCCGACATGCGCAAGTGTTACTGACTCTCAGGTTGGGCGTTGTGTTTTGTGAAGTACAGACAGAACTTCTTGCATGCCGTAATGGCCTAGCTGTGTTGTAAACCAGTGTTTGTCAGTGTAAGTTGGGAAGAGTACACTAGAACACTGCAATTCCATTGAGTATTATTTGAGTGAGAATGGACAAGGAGATAGAAAAAGTATGTGGAAGAGGTTGAGCACATGATGTACAGGTGGTCTTAATACATATGGATTTTATTTGATATGCTATTCAGGACTTCAAAGGAGACACCTGCACGGAAGTGGTGACTGTGTGTGACGCCAATCCATGTCTGAATTTGGGCACCTGTCAGCTGGACGAGACCAATCGCCTTGGTTACGTTTGCGACTGTCCGCCTGACATGTTTGGCATCAACTGTGAGGTGCATGACCCCTGCCGTGCTGCGCCCTGTACCCACGGTGGCGAGTGCCTGGCTCAGTTGAACAGCTTTGCCTGCCGGTGCCCACCCTACTGGAATGGACAGCGCTGCCAAGTCTACGACCCCAACTTTCCGGGTGGTATCGGGGCAGAGCCTGTGCCGGCGTCCTCTACTGTGGGCCCACCGGATGTTGAGTCAACCGAGAAAACCCATTGGCCACCGATCCCATCGACTGCCACACCGAGGGAGAGCACCACCAATCCCGAGCCAACCACGGCCACCGGCAATGACTTCTGCCCAGCTGCGTGCATACCAAGGAAAGGCAATAATATCTGCGAAGTGAGTTGTAAAAAAAAAGTTGTTTACAAAAATTGTATATTTATCAGCAGGCATATGTTGAGGAACTCCGTATCTAAAGTTTTTGAAGAGCTGATGCCAAAAGCCTGTCAGCAAACTTGAACGAATTTCATAACAGTTACTGATTGTTTGTTGAAGAGCAACATTTCACTTTGATCACTTGAGCACTTTGATCATGCACTTTGTGTGTGTTTAGCTTGGTTTCTTGCACATGGTTAATGAAATCAGAAATTGTAAGTTCTTACCAAAATTGCGAATTTGTACATTTTTGCAGTTTAGAATGTGTGCCGCAAAATTAGATTAAAACAGTTAAAGAATTTGCATGCAGCAGTAAGCTGCTTGCTGTTTGTCAATCGATGAAAATTCAGGGAATGCCAGGCTTCCCAACAATCTCTGAGGGAAAGAAAGGGGTGCTTTCAATAAAGGAGCAGGAGCATGGTGAGTTCCAAGACTCTGCTAAAACTCCTGGTCTCCCCCCCCCTCCATACCATCCTCTCCAGGCGGAGTGCAATAATCGCGGCTGCGACTGGGATGGCATGGATTGCACCTACGGCATCGACCCTTGGATCAACTGCACCGTCAGCACCACCAGATGCTGGGAGCTTTATGGTAACGGGGAGTGTGATGAGATCTGCAACAACAGGGAGTGCATCTATGATGGCTTTGACTGCGAGGGAAGGCTGCCCGAATGCAAGTATGTATTCAGCGATGGAAATAAGAAAATAGAGTTGATTAACAAATTTGCTAATCATAGTGCCATTTGAGTAGCATTATGATGAAATTGACCAGCAAAAAAATAAATGGGCCTAATTCAGTACCATTATACCATGGTGTACAGTTTTAATATCCACTGATATCTGTACACGAAGGCTAAATTATGAAACAACACACAGGTATGGTGTAGCATGGTGGTTGGTTATGGCTCTGGCCAAAAATTGGGTGGAGAAACAATTTTTACAGAATCAAGGGGAAAATAAACAAAAACCCACTGTCGTCAAGTCCGTACTTGCCATTTTAGCTCCTAAGATGTTCTACATTTGGCCTAGATCGGTTGGTGACTTCAACATTTTAAAAATATTAAACAAGAAAAGTAACAAGAAGTGAAGCCGCTATCGCTAGTGTGGGGCCGGCGGGGCTGGTTTCTGATCCGCGCCGCGAGCTCGCCGCATGCATGATTTAACCACTTCGGACCGGGGCATTTTCAACGTTGAGGATGCTGGGCCGGCATTACTATCATTTTTTCCGTTTTCAAAATCCTTCAACAATTCATCATTCCATTTAACCGTCGTTTATAGCCGCACAGAGTAA
>NW_019091483.1:120256-179216 GCF_001949145.1 Acanthaster planci | reverse complement strand
ATTTCCATTTGCAAAAATTGCACATCAGTTTCAGGTTTGCCTCACTTTTTGCACAAAATGTATCACATTTTGCGATGTGAATCCAGCAATTTCCGTCACTGGCATTTGACTCCCATTTCTTGGGCTTGATTGGATACGTATCTGAGTGATTGGTGGGGGCTTGGTCAGGGGTTTTTTTAAGCTGCCTCCTGTCTGCTATAGCAATCTGTTCCACCATACTTGAGTCTTGCTTTGCCCTTTGTCTGACTTGGTATCTTGAACTTGGTAGTTTGCTGTGTCATCTTCTGTGCAGTCTTCCTGAAGCAAAGGAGACTCCATTGATAATTCATCAAAAAGGGTGTTATTTCCAGAGACTTTTGTTTGTGAAAAGTGATCCCAGAAAGCTCAAATCATATGTCCAGTGCTGTCTATTAATGTCTGTTTTACAACTGTTGTAGTCTTTAAGTTAACTGAACTTGGTCAGTTCGAAGTAGGTTGCTGTAGGCTGGTGTTTTGACTTGTGAGTGAGCATGACCAGACTATTATCTCAATCAATTGCCCCCCCTCCAGCCCTGTCTACGATGCCTACTGCCATGAGAATTACGCCAACGATGCCTGTGACGGTGGCTGCAACACGGCGGAGTGCATGCTCGACGGCCTGGACTGTGATGACCGGCTGCCCATGTTCGCCAAGGGGGTGCTGATCATCATCGTGCTTGTCCCCGTGGAGGACATGCGCTCAGCCAACGTCAGCAAGGCGTTCTTGAGGGAGATTGGCCATGTGTTGCGCTCCGTGGTGGTCTTCCTGAAGGACGAGAATGGCGAAAACCGCATCGAACCCTGGCAGTCGGGCCAGGGTGGTGACGACCTGGGCATCTTCTTCCGCTTTAAGCGCCAGGTGTACTTGACGGTGACTGGGAACGGGGAGGTCGTCCTGAGCAGACGTCGGAGAGCGGGGACACTCTACGGGTGAGTAGCAATTAAGATTGGGGATCTCACTCACAGAATGGACATAAAGCTTGTATAGTTACTCCACTGTTTGTTTTTAATGTGTGAGGGATAGTTTCCCTCCAAAGTGAAACCCCGGTAGGAGCAAATCCATACAGATCAATGAGAACCGATTCATTGCTTCTTCCAGGTCCAAGACATATCTTCGCATTGACAATCGCGGCTGTTTGAGTGATAGTAACACCTGCATCCAGGATGCTGGTGATGCAGCCAAGTTGTTGGGAGCTGCTGCCTCCAAAGGAGAAATTGACTTCCCGATTTATGGAGTTGGCAGTAAGTATAATCCACGCATAGATGTACTTGGAATCCTATGGGCTCTGATCTGATTGTCTACATAATATATCCTTGTCTAGTTAATCATTTTTGTTTGAACGGTTTGGCTGCTTTCCTCCCAGAGGAAAATGCACAAACTTCAGAGGTTTTTCTGGGTGGTTGACCGTGTACGAAAGTCTTGTAGATGTGACTTTCTTATGAACCCCGTCCCTAGTATGGTTGTGGCCTTCTCCCGAGACATACATGGTACTACTGATTGCTGACAAGACTTTTGGATGAAGTCTAGGCTGTGAGGGAATACGATCTTACCTTTACCCTTTGACCCCATGAACAGGTGAGCCCGACAAGCCTGCCGGGGGCAACATGGAGCAGATCGTTCCAGCTGTGGTTGTCATAGTGGCCATGGTCCTGATTGCCTTGGTGGTCATTGTCCGCAAGCGCCTGCGCTCGGGCAGCATCTGGTTCCCTGAGGGTAAGTGGCGCAAGACAAGTGCGGGCAGCCGTGCGTCGGCCCAGCGCCATGGACCCCAGGGCCAGGAGGAGCCGCCGGTGGGCTTGGCGGACGGCCAGATCATGCTGAGCATCTCGGGGGTAACCACCACTGAGAGCAGCGAGGGTGATGCACATGAGGCTCTGGACTGGGAACGGTCCCAGGCTCGGTGCCAACCCATGAACGACCGACCAAGGGTAAGTGAGGCAAGGCTAGTACGAGCCAATTAAACCCTTTTCCCTGATACTTGTTCAGAAGGCTTTAAAGCTATAGCCAAATTTGTCATTAGTAAGTGGACCCACCCAAAGCTAAGCCTAAATGTACCATTTACAACTGCATGACAGTGTGAATGATTTAAGATGTTTGCGTTTATCACTTGAATTCAAACATTATTAGGCTTCTTGTTGTTTAAGAGCCAGTAGAAATTCATCTCTCTTAGAAGTTGTTGCACAGCCCGAAACGGCACTCTCAATTTTTCCATTCTCTTTGGTGTGTTATTCCTCTTTTAGCTGCAGGCAACCAGACGGCTCAGTCCGCCCTCTGCTGCAACCACAACTCTCACCGACTTTGCAGAAAGCGAAGACCAACGGTGGAACAACAGCTCCCACCTGACACTGACACCACCCCAAAACATCAGGGAGACAGAGGTGGATGACCCAGGACAAGGTAGGTTGGAGGTCACATGCAGCAAGGAAGAGTTATCCTCATTATCCTGGATCTAGTGGAGAATTGCATTCCGCTCTCCCATTCGGAGCCTGGTTAAAGAGTTGAAAACAAGTGGAGCTGACCAATAGGTAGCTTTTAGACTTTTCTGTTGTAATCTGTCTTGAAAGTAAGTTGGTGTCTAAGTTTGTGAATTATTTTGTTGATCACTCAACATTGTCTGCTGTTCCTTGGAATTCACTGTTCCTTGGTCTTGACTGTTTTACCTGCTCCCTTAGATGGGATGACGCCGCTGATGTTTGCCGTCATCAGCTGCAACGACCGGGACAGCGACGGGGAAGAAAGCTCGGCCAACACCATTGAGGAGTTGATCACGCATGGGGCCAAGGTCAACGCCCAGAGCGACAGTCAGGGGGAGACGGCCCTGCACCTGGCAGCCCGCTGGGCCCACCCGGCGGCTGCCAAGAAGCTGCTGGAGCATGGGGCCAACGCCAACGCCGAGGACCACTCGGGCCGGACACCGTTACATACGGCCGTGGGCTCAGACGCCATTGACGTCTTTAGGGTGAGTGTCTATCAGTGTGGGGCACGGTGGGGCATGAACCACAGTTTGGCCATTTCATCATCACTCACAACTTGCTGTTGGTTGCAACTCTCACCCCATTCATGGCCAATGACATCTTGTACAATTGCTTTTATGTGGACAGTTCCCAGCATACTTCTAAATTAAATTTGCTGTCAATAGCCAGTTGTGTAACCATACGTGGGGCCTGGTTCCAAATGACTGACTGGTCCAACACATCCATCAATTAGAAAACGTTTGTGGAACAGTGGTTCACTCTAGTCATCTCTCAACCTTGCCCTTGGATGGCAGTGTCCACAGTGACGGTCGGGTCCATCTTTTTCTCGGAGATACGCCAAACGCAGAAATGTGCCGAGTACAGGAAATACATTTGTGGCTGAGAACAAAAGATTCCGGCAGAGACACCTTATTGTGTGTATTCCTTGCAACTGGTTCTCAGGGAGCCCATGGTCACCGAAGATTCTGAAAAAAAGCTACGGGAAAAGTTGTTTTGGAAAGTCATGAAAACGTCATGGAAACATTGAGGGAAAAATAGGGTGTCCTGGAATCCTGTCGTTAGAAGAAAAAATGATTGTGAAAAAGTCATGGAAATCAACATCATGCAAGGGTAGATTTTGATGGGCTGCTCTTTTCTCTTTCCATCTCTGTGGCAGATCCTGATCATGCACCGCGCCACCAACGTAGATGCCAAGGACAACCGCGGAATCACCCCCATGATGATGGCAGCCAGACTGCAGGTCAACATTGACATGATACAGGAGCTCATCGTGGCCAACGCCGACGTCAATGCGGCCGACAATGAAGGTGGGTCAGAGGGTTGAGCGTCACTCACGGGGTGCTCAAAGTCAACAAAATCACATTTGCACATTCTCATGTTGAGTTGAGTGCGGCGCACAGTGCTCCGAAGATGGATTTTTTTGAAATTAGCATACTTCAGCCCAGTTTGGGAAGAATGCAACATGAAACAAGAGGTGAACTGGAGGTTTTTCCTCGAGGTTCACCTTGGTCTAGCCGTGTTTTGTGGATATGTCATGGTAATACCTCGTACTACCCCTTGTTCAAGTTAACATCCTTCCCCAATGATTGAATAAGAATATATATGACGTGATTGAAAGTAAAGAGGCTTCTCTGGTAACTTACCCTTTATCATTGCCCATTAGTGCTTAGCGGAATTATTAATAAAGTAGACAAGATCATCCCTCTTATTTCAGTATATTGGTAATATGTAAAGTTAACTTACCATTATACAGTTGTGTTCTGGATACCATATTGTGCCTGAACAAGACGGCATTTTCAAAACTTGCCTGAGGTAACATTCTCCTCAGGTTTAAAATATTTCAAGGCAAGAAAGCCCTCAAAATTGAAGAGCTTTAGTTCCTTTTTTTCGGGGCGTGGATGAAGACAAGCGGCTTTGTTGATAAAATGTTCTTGTACGTCCCGTCGTTTAGACTTGCATTCTGACCATTTCAGGCAAATCGGCACTGCATTGGGCGTCCCAGGTGAACTATGTGGACATGGTGAAACTGCTGCTTGAGAGGAAGGCTAACAAAGACATACAGGACAACAAGGTCAGTGATGGGAAACTTGAGGTAGTGTCAGCTGTGAAGAGGGAGAGGGGGAGGGGAAAGAAGAGCCGTGGATAATGACTCTTCACTCAGCAGAGTCTCACTCGAGACTGGCGTCTGTACTTGAAATTACCACAACTCTGAGGCAACAGTAAGCAGTTTGGAACAGATTGTCTTCTCTGTTAAATGGGCGGCAGGAAGTGTCATAAGGGAACTGAAGCAGCGGAAAACCCACAGTCATATTCGGGTCCATCATAAGTTGGTCGCAAGTCGTTGGCAAGATCGTCACCAATATTTATACACAGGGCTGCTTCTGTCAAAACTTAATAGAATAGCGTGTGACTTTGGTGATGGACTTGTGACGGACTTCACTGCAACTCTGAAAATGAGCTATTAGAAGTTGACCTGTAGATGGATCAAGAGCTTTGGTTATGATTATGCTGATGAACAGCATTTGATGAGCCACTCGAAAATGTGTTGGCTCTGTTTGAGAGCATGTCGCATGGACTTTGTTCTCCATTTGGAAAGGGTAATTGTAAGTTTGTAGTTGTTATTTGAGTCTCGTGTCAGTGCTTGTAATCATCAGGCATTTTTCGTTGTACTGCGTGGACGTTGTGTAGATAATGATGTGACAATGCTTTATGTACCCTTTGTTTACAGGAGCAAACTCCGCTATTCCTTGCCTGCAAAGAGGGTCACGTGGAGACAGTGCGAACCCTCCTAGATCATTATGCGAACCGTGAGATCACGGACCATCTCGACCAATCACCTCGCGACAAGGTCAACGAGAACCGCCACAGAGATGTCCTGAAATTACTGGACACGTACAAGGTGGTTTTGAGTCCCAGTGCCACATCGCCAACCGTCTCCAGCCCGGCCAGCCTGGCCAATGGGGACATGGGAATGGTCAATGGCTACGGCCACCTGGGCTCCAAGCCCAGTGCCAAGAAGAAAGCCTCGCGGTCCAAGTCAGCAGGACAGCAGCATGCTGCCAATGGTGACATCGCGTCACACGCTGGTGAGAAGGCCGACAAGAAGTCACGCTCGAGGAAGAAGCGCAACTCAACAGATGCGCCCACCACGGCCTCGCTTTCGCCGGCGGGATCACTGGAGTCGCCGCGCGGTTTCGAAAGGACTTCTCCGCCGTTCCCGGTGTACACGAGCCAGACCTCGGCGATGGTGGACTACCACAACATACCCAGCGGAATGCACAACGGTATCCACCAGGTGCCGCGGTATGTGGAGGAGGCCACAGCGATGAATGGCAATGCTCACCTCAGCCACAGCATGCAGAGCATCAACCTAAAGACTGTTGTGCCCAATGGAGAAATTGGGTCTGACATTGGGGCAGGTGCCATTGCAGTGTCTTGCCCATCAGAGCATCAGTGGGGTAGTACAGCCAGCCATCCACACTCGCAGCAGAATCATAGACTCAGAGAGCAACAGGGTATGGTGTCACAACAGCAGCAGCAACAAGGGGCGTGTGCATCACCTCCCAGTCTACCTCCTCTCTTGCAGCACTCCATGGCGAATGACATCGCAGCTGCTGCTGTGTCTGTTTCCAGTTCTCCTGCAGCTCCGTACACGTTATCCCCGACCAAGGGCTACCCCAACCAGCACCCGCATGTCACCCATCTCCCGCACCACAACCATCACATGCCGAGGCACCCCTCACAGTACAGCAATGGCGACGTGCATATGAATGCCAGGCACGCCAAGTCGCCCATCCACAGGGGCCACGAACGCTCGCAGCCGAACCTGCGCAAACAAGCGCAGCCACACCACAACCACATCATCCAGACTCAGCTGCCCAATCCGTCGGTGGTCAGCATCATGTCGGACAAGTACCCGACCCCGCCCTCCCAACACAGTCAGGGCGGTTCACCCTGTGCAGACAGCACCCCACACCTGTCAGCAGTGTTTCCGGAACAGTATCTGACACCGTCGCCGGAGTCCCCCGGCCAGTGGTCCAGCTCCTCCCCTCATTCGTCAGCCCACTCAGACTGGTCAGGTTCGGAAGGTATTTCCAGCCCCCCTGGCCCGGTGACGAATGGCCATATCCAAGACTCCTTACAAATGCAGTATAACCCTACAGTACAGGCCTACATATGAGTGGGTGCGAATACCGTGTGTGTATATATCATGTGCATGTACATAGAGGGAATGCTGCATATTTGTATTCCACAATAATGGAAATGTCATTTGGCCATTTGAATATATGTCAAAGTTTTTTCGACAGTACTTTGTGTCATATTTGCTTTTACTGAAACTCTTCTGTGGCAAGTTGTGGCAAACAGCACATGTAGTTCTGACATGTTTTACAAGCTACTGAAAGAACTTAGAACTCAGATTCTGTGAATATGAGCAAAAAATGTCATCCCAGCCTTTTTAACAGTCTAACTCTTTTTACCTCTGTGCTGGTTCACACAGTCTTTGTTTTCATGCCAAGTTTTTTTCTCTGATTGAAATTCCAACTTGTAAGTACTGTTTTAAATTGTGAATATTGAAATTCTTAAGAGTTCCACTGAGTGACATGTAAAGCCAAAAAGCCCTTCATCTTTCTGTTTTGAATACCTTGAATGCAAAAATACCTTCAAGCATTCATAAAGAGGTAGTGATTTTTGACTTATCAAATCATTCCTTAAAATGTTCACTGCTTAAAAACATTGACATGATGTGTGTTTCTGAAACAAAGACTAGTTGATAAAATCGCTTCATTGTTGGACCAAACCCTTTCTAACAACTGAACACAACAATCTGAACCGTTTACTCGTAGAAGATTAAAATTTAAACAGTAAAACACAATTTTACGTAGGATTATTTTTGATATTGGGGTTAGTGGTGGTAATCCAAGTAGAATCTTAATATAACAAAAGAAATTAAAGCACCTTTTATATATATATATATTTTGTGTAACATATTGTATTAAAACACTTAATGACATCTCTGGTGTGGCAGAGACATATGTATGTACTTTTCTCTGTAAATAAATTCCAAACCAGCCGTCAGTAATTGTATTCATATGCCTTAAGTTATATTCAAAGGTTTTGTAAAGAGTATTGTTTTTGAAGTGAGAAAGGTGTTTGAGATTGCAAACAGTGCACCTTGAATTGTACACCTTCAGAAGTCCTGATCGAAAGTTTGCCCATCACGACCCAAATGCCTGTCGGTTATCTTAACAAACGTTTGTTCTCAAGGCTGACACAGTACTCTGGGGTTGACATTTCAAAGGCCGAGCAGTTGTTTTAGTGCATCGAAATTGGGTACAAAGAATGAGCAATCATTTTGACCAGTATTGAAGCAGTCAGTACTGATTGAATGTGCTGTTTGGATAGGTTTTTGTCTTTCTCTGTGTTGTGGCTAGTCTTGCTTCGATTCCGTCGCTAATTTTAGCCTGTAACTTGCTGCTAAATTTCGAAGACCTTGATTGCTGTTAATATCCAAAAAAGTGCATCAATAGTCAAAAGAAAGTTGAAATTGACATGGTTTTTGAATGGAGAATCGAGTTAGATGCAAGATTGTTTTCCCTTATTAGAGTGATAAAACCTTGAAATTCACAGCTGTAGAGAAATGTAAGGAAAAGGAAAGGTTGCAAGGTACAGTCTAACTTTCTTAAAATTTATGAAGTCGTTTATGAAAGTCCCTCCCCTATTTGATTTTCCTATCAATTGCTTAATTCATTTTGATTTATGTGATCGGGGTTAATTTCAGAGAGCTGTGAAATCGATTGTCTGAATCAAGCCAAATGTTATAAGTACAAAGTATCAGGTGGTGACAGATGAAAGGACAACCGAGAAGACAACTGGGAAACTTGCTGGTATCCATCAGCAAGACAGCAGTTGATAATCAAAAATTGAGCTGGCAATCAACCTTCTGAGATAACCTCATGTTTCAGCACTGCCAACAGAAGATTTATGTTATATTAGTTTTTATGTAATGGAAAGTGTAGACTTGATACAAAAGCTAATAATTATTATTTTTTCTGTTAGAAAGTTGTGTATAACTGCACTTAATTGTGTGGGTACAGTTTCTCCAGACAGCTATCTTAGTAAGTTAGCAATATGAAAGCACTGCCTATTTTGTTAATATATTGTAGAGTGTAATTGTTTTGAATTGACTATTTTTGTTTTGAGGCAACAGCAGACTCATCTGATTGTGTACTTAATTGGGTTTTTTTGTGTACAAGTGTGTCAGGACCTGTTAATTTTGTTTTTGCAACTCACATGCACAAAGGTGAGGGGTGGGAAGGTAAGGGGTCACTAAACATTTCTGCTGTGACCCAGATGAAATGAGCTGTAAAGTAATGCATATTTTCATTTTAATTTGAGTCGTTAAAATGTAATATTTGCATATGTTCTCAAGGACAGTGGCCCAGTTGGTTTATTAAACTGGCTTTGTTCTAAACAAAACATATAATTTGTCAAATTTAGGTGGTTAGTTCAAGGTCCTTGTGTGTTGGTTTCAGACTTTATTTGTGCTTTAAAGCCAGGTACATGTATCATATATAATTACAGTACCTGTCTCCAAGAATTTGTTTCTTTCCCTCTGGAGTTTGTTAATTGCTGTCCTTTATCAATAACTGCTTTTAATGCCAAGGTTCAGCGTGATTTTCCAAGCCATTTTGTTGAATTTGGGGAAATCGCTGCCGAGGGAAGTGAACTCCTTGAGAGTCTCCACCGAGCATTTTGTCTGGTAGGGCACCAATGAAAACAAACATTTTGTAATGGCTGTTTTAAATTAGGTGCCCTTATCAAGTGAACTTTAACTGGGCAAGAAAGTGTGGAGAGTTGGGGAATCCAGCCAGCTCTCTGAGACGGTGTGTAAGATCCTGAAGAATGTGTTTACTGATGAAAGAGATTTGAAAACACGGGCAGAAAGCAGATAATGGTCGATCATTGGCTCAAACTTGAAAGAAGTTTGTCGCTGGGGTCCCCAGGTTTGTTTTTACAGGGCATTCGATGGAGGCATTACTGGTGATTTTTTTCCTATTAAGTATGCAATGTATAGGCATTTGCATTATGTAGTTACTTCTTCATTTGTGCCATTCAAGAGGAATGGAGAAAAATTGCTTTGCTACTTAAACATTTCCAAGGTACAGCGTTGTGTAGTAAAGCAAACATGGTCTTAAGACCAAAACACCTCATATTATGGCTGTGTTAACTCCAAATTAATAGTACTTAAACTCCTTGTATTATGCACGTTCCTGTCTTTTGATTTGAGAACCTTGTATTAATGTTTGGCTTGAGTTTATAGATTGAATAAAATGTGCAAGAGGCACGCAAGAATACCAAGAAATAAAATGGAATCATACTTCAGTATTTCCTTTCATTTTCTGTGAAAATTTTAGGAGATTTATTTCAAACCTTGCTCACTCCTTATCCCTTGTAAAAATAGAAAAAGAAATCCCTTTTTTCCTCCAAAAGTCACGATTTGAAAACAAAAGAATAAAATGTATCAAATTGATATACATCAGGACAACAGAATTTTTGCAGCCTACTCCTAATTTCATGGACACTCTAAGCAATAAACACACACAAAAAAGGGAGATTTGAGAGGGTAGAAATTGAGGTGATTAATTTATCATTATTTGCCTAAATATACAGAGCCTGCATCCAAAGCAAAACAAGAAAAGCATCAGGTGAAGAAATCCAGCAGGAGGTACTTGTTCAGGTAAAGCTATCCTTTTTTTGCATTTACCTCAAACTTTCAAAAAGTGTTCCAAGGAATTTTGAGGATTTTTTTCAGCCAAATCTGAGTTGGGTCATATGGAAAGTTTGAATTGAAACAACATGACCCCAGGGTCATTCGCATTGTCTTCAATGAAAGTCTCACTTGTTGCATGGACATAGACCTATGTAATAAATATTAAAATGCCCTACAATATCTTTCTTTCAGGTTATATAACGCGTTATCACAAATTGCAAACATACGTTTCTGAAGTGCTATTAAACATGAGTTGATTGATACTTCGTCCATCATTTCATATACTATATCTTTATACATTTGCAAAACAAATGTGCCTTGGATTTCTGCAAACATTGAGAACTTCATAGAAATAAACCTTTTGCGAGTTAAATTTGAATAAAATCTGGTAAACTGAGTAATCTGGTTCTACTGAAACACAATTTGAATTCCCAGCCTAAAGACACTGTTGCTGTACCTTGTGATTCCGGGCAAGCTTTTACATAGCAACCACCATCTCTGGAAGGGACTGGTTCCTTGGTGCCCTTCTTATCCACTGAAACAAGACATGTAGTTATGTAACTAAGGAAAAGCTTGCCCCGAATGATGAGGTGTAGCAACAATGTCTTAAGTAAGGAGCATTCAAATTGTTATGTTCATGTGAATTTAAACAACTCAGTTTACCAGATTTTATTCAAATTTAACTCACAAAAGGCTTATTGTAAACACCAGCTTATTTAGTCACTGCAACGATAATCTCCTTACTTGGCGTAATCATTGAAACAAGACACATTGCAACTGTTACAAAAAACAAACACAAAACAAGAATGCGAAGCTCTGCTCATGTTTCATGTAAAAGTGAAAACAGAATTTCTTAAATCAATAACACTTGCAAGCAATAAGTCTGTGGTGAAAGAACATACACGGATCTCTCTTTACCATCTGGTTCTGAGAATCTGAAGTCTTAACAGAACCAGCTGAACACTGGCACTGCTTGTAAAATCCCAAAATAATATCCACCACTTCAAAACACAGAGCTTAGTTTCATGGTGATGGTGATCAGTTGCCTGTCAAACATTTGTTTTTCATTTTGCACCCACATCTGCACGAACACTGCACACCTGCAAATTGAGCTACAAAGACATTAAAACACCTTAACCAAATGGTTGAAAATGTACATCTACTTGAAAATCTGAACTGCTCTCACAGGTGAATATGTGACGCGCTCTGCAAAAAAGGGTTATAAGTCGTGCAATGCCAAAACACGTAATGGCCTGTTCCATTTGGAGAGGGCAAAATTCCTTCAAAAAGGAGATTTTGTTTTTCCCTTATTAATCCTTTCTATAATATATTTTCAGTATTTGTGACTACAAACATGGATACTGATGAATAAAGATAAAAAAATTGATCATTCAGTAAGAAATCCTTTATAGCATTGTGTTTCCAAGCACTACAGTTCATGAGCTTTTTCTCAAAATGTTTTTTTATTGAATCTGAAAATGTGGATACACAAATGTCTACTGTATATATCTCCGGAATGCAGCGCACTACAGGGTCATTCATATATCAACTGTAGCTTTTGATGTACAGAATCCAGCCATATCAAAAACTCATAACCTGTATCTCTCTACTTATTACCCATTTTTCTAGAGCCGGTATCACATATAGCCTGATGCTCTGATGACAGTTGTTACCTTCTCTAGACCTTTATCATGATGCTGCCATGTTTGTCTTGTCACCTACAGCCTCTTTGGTAATAACAATATAAGTTCACATACTAATATAATGGAACAAACTAATTTTCCTTCCAGCCTCAGTTTGGTTACATTGCTTTTGAATGGTAGAATAGAAAGATGGCTTCCCTATGAGAGAGGTCTATGCGCTGCATTGTCCCTCATGATAGTCAATGGATAAAGTCCAGTCTCATGTGCAGCTTTAGCATGCCTGTTCATTTAAAGTTACTGATTTTATATGCCAAAAAGCCCTCTTACGTGATTCCTACAAGTAGCCCATAGACTTATGAATGTGTAAAAAGCAGATTATCACACGTAATTTCTGTGTGATGAAGCTATTTCCAGGAATAGTTTTCTATTCAGTTTTTGCACAGCATAATTCTCTGAAACGCTGGGCATAGTGTTCAGGTTTCACGGTCGAAAAAGTTTCAGTTGGGTACCGCAAACACTTGTACAGGTACTCCATCTTCTTCCGTATGCCGTACTGTGTCAGGACATCAATGATTCCAACATAGTATCGATCGTCTACACCATCAATGATATGCAAAGGGTTGATAGTGTCTGGGAGTAGTCGCTGGTTTCGCTCAGTGCACTTGTCAATTTGGAATCGGCCGGTACACTGGCAGTAGGTGGTGCTAAGGTTCTGCTGTTGTGGGCTCAACATGGCTGCCCTCATGTTTCCAGAGTGGGTCTGATTGGTTTTTCCAGTTGGCTTGGACTTGTCGGTGCCCTCTTCCTTTGCACTGCTAATTGGCTTTGGTTGGCTCCCGTCATCCTCTATCATACCAGGAAGGGCGTTTCTTTGAGTCTTGTCTGCCCCTGTTTCAACCTCTTCCTTGTCTTGATGAGCTTGCTCGTAAATGTTGTCACTGAGTTGTGACCTTGAGTAAAAATTCTCCCTCCAGTCTTCTCCATCTGCCGCACATTTGCCGCTGTGACTCGTGTATTGCTGGCTGTCACTGCTCAGGTTGATTTCGAGGATTTCCCGAACCATACGTTCCGTGTTGTCACCATTCTGGTAAGTTTCATGGGGTGAAGATATTTCGGCTGGTGGAGCAGCAGGCCGTTGGGTCTTGATATTAGATCTTCTGTTCCAAGTGGGAAATCTGCCACCACAGTTTGGGCACACTCTGCTTGGACTATCAGACACAGCTCTTATTGATCTGAAATATTTTGAACAAAAGAAAAAACCATTTAGGCTACAGTTGCCAACTTTTGACTGAGGATTTCACCGCATGTGTGCACCAAGTTGATTTTGACATCTATGATTTAATTATGGTATTCCTGGGTATAAGTGTTCATGTGGGCTGTTTGTTCCAATTTTGATTGGGGCCTGTAAAAGTATCATTATGCCATTAAACACTAACTCCAACCTTCAAATGCATGCAAGACATGTTTCAGCACCTCTTTTTCTCTGTTTTTTTTTTATTTTGAGTTTTCTCAATTTAGGGGCAGCTTCATATTATGCTTAGCATAAACAGGAAATGGGAGGCTCCAGTGCTAATCCGCAAAAAAAAATTGCTGGTTGTACCTTGGGTGGAGTAAGGCCATAGACCACTGACACTTGTAAGGCAAACTTTAAACAGGTGCCTGTGGATGGGGCCTATGCCGCATGGGTGCTTTACTCAATCGAGCCTTGATTTCATGACTCTTATTTTAGGAGGAAACAGAGGTAGAACTGGCCTAAAGTCTTAAACCAACTCCAAATATCAGTCTACTGATTTTCCACTTTGTCTACCTTCTAGCTCGGGACACTACATCGGCAAGCTTGTCCGCTGTCTTCTTCTCGTCAGCATGTAGCTTCTGAATGCCTAGCAACAGGCTGTAGTCCATGATTCCTTGCTCCTCTAGGAACTTTGTGTCTATGTCGACTTGCCTGCGGAACCAGGGTGCTTGCACTCCTTCAGAAAAGACACAGAGGAAGTCCAATATACTTATACAGTAAACCTTGAATCTTGCTAACTCCTTTGTACCCCAGCTGTGATAAGCAAAAGCTGAAAGTGAAGCCTATCTCAGGTTCAACCCTATCATTTCAGTTTTTGGGGGGTTGAGTGAGCTCGTCACTTCTTTATCTAATACAGAAAACACAAGATGACTTGCCTAGGTTAATCTTTCTGCCATCAAAGTTATTGTCCTTCAGAACGATGACTTCTTTACTACCTTCTTCTAGAGGTTGGACATAGCGACTGGCAGAGCAACCCTTCAAGTCAAACCTAACAAGAAACAAGACAAGCATCAGCAGGGGTGTGTTTTCGCCAGCCCCAACCAGAAACATGTTTGTGACCTCAAAGCAAAACCAGGAACTTGACAACATGTTTCAACGCGGCCCACAAAAGCAATAAAAAGCTCAAACGGTTTTCATAAAAGTGCAGATTTGAGCAAAAAATGCAGATTTGAGCCAAAAATCTTCAAAGTATATTTATGGTTTAGAAATTGATATACATTACCTCTCACTTATCCTCTCATCTGGGTGGAAAACACTTTGCATTACTGTGAAGAACAGCTGAAAATATAGGCAGAGAGTTGAACAAGGGTCTATTAGTTTCACATTTCAATGAAGGAACTGTAGATCTATTACACAGGATAGGGAAAGATAAAGTTTATGTCAAAACTTCGAGTCATAATCCATTTGCTGTGAATGAATTAGGACTTTGTATTGTAACTGAGCTTCTACATGAGCAAATTTCTGAATACTTACTGGATCAGGAACCTTGACAAAACAAAAATCAAAGCTTTGATTCCACTTCAACTTTGGTCAATAATATGAACTTAAAGTTTGAGACCAACTGAAAATCAAACAGAATAAAATAATAGCCACATAATAGCCAGTTTGCAGAAATTTTTTTAGCAACTCTGTACTTAAAATAATGACTTACCCCTTTACTGCCACTCATCTTAATGAAGTAACAGCCGACAATCTTGACCAGCAATGAATGAGGGAAATCATGAAAATGACGACTGAGACGGTGCAGAAATTGACTCCTCAAGAAAGCGATATCTTGGGACTTCTCTGTCTTCATGATGAAGGCCTTGTTGTGGCTAATTATTACCAATTATGACATGAATTTAAAGTAAACGGAGATGATTTAAATATTAATGCAAATAATTAATCTTATATTTTATCACTTGAAACTATATAGCTGCAAAGGAAACTTAGAATGTAAACTTCCATGATCCATGACCTTTCAAGGTTATTAAATGAGGGATCAAACTGTGAAACTGCAGCTCTGACATTTGCTTTTTTTCAGCAAAAATTCCATTTGTTTTGCTTCCAACAGTATCTGTACTATTTAACACAATTTTGGGAATTGTTTTCCTACTGAGGGCCCAAAGAACAAAACAATTCCTGACACCCTTTAGCATTGCAGACACAAATCAAGACAAATCTATTCCATACTTCTCATTTTGGAAAGTAATATCCCGGAATCAAACAACAAAGTTACGAAGACTTTGAATTTGAAAGTCTCAAAAATTGGGTACTAGATGACACATGTAAACATTCATATCAGGCGCTTGGACCGATTGCAACATTTTGGCTCACCACAAGAAGAATGTCATCCCACTCTTTGAAGAAGTGATGAACTCCAGACAGGGGAGGGGTGGGCCAGAGGGGGCCAGGGACTCAAGATACTCAGCTTCCGTTACTCCCACCAAGGCACGGAGGGAGGCAAATACCTTGGGGGCATAGCACCGGAATTCAAATTGCTGCAACAAAACGTTGGATAAGAATTATCGTCAAATCCGGTCAAAATAAAATTGGTAAAATATGAAATGGGAAGATGGAATGAAGACACGTAAGTTTTTTTTTCTGATAGTTACCTTGTTGACATCTTGCTCAAAGTGAATTTGTGTTATGACTTCGAGATAGTCCTCCTCCTGGTGAGTTATATTTTCTACCTGAGTGCAATACGTAAAAAAACAAACAAAAGAAAACATTTTATGGACAGAAAAGTCTAAACTTACAATATAAAGGACCTGCTTTTCCAAAAAGGTTTGAATATTTGGACATAAGAATTCTTGAAAAATCTGAGAAAATGCTGAACAACTATAAACAAAATAAAGACAATTTTTTACTTCTAATTTTAACAAACCTTAAAAATGTGTGCAAATGGGATCCTGACAACTGTTCGCTAAAAATATAAAAAGACTAGTAGGGCAAGTCTAAATGACCTTTTCCTTGTATGAGCTAAGATCTCAGTCTGAGGGTAAGGACTGAACTGAAAGTTTGGAATTATTGGGATTTGGGGAGGACACTGGGACTAGTTAACCCCTGTAGTTGAGACTTATTGCTTTTGCTGCTCTTAGTACCTCAACGGAGGGATGTGGGGAGATGCAACCCCGTATGCCCATTTGGATGCATCGGGAGATCTTGTAGAGTCGGTGCTGCTTGTCTATCTCGATGATGCCACGGTGGCTCCAATGTTTCTGGGCCTTTCGCACCAGGCTTGCAAAGCTGGCCTCCTCCTGCACCGTCTCACTGCCCTGCCCACGGGGAGGGGAATGTGAAGATGACACATTTAACCCCTCTGTCATCTCTCTTTACTGGAATCAGCACAGAAACAGATGCTTAAAATTTTGCTTCACGAAACAGTAACCATGAGCATTCAGAAGACAATGACTGAAAGCTAATTGAAAAAATCATAAAAACAAGAAACTTATAACAAAATGAAGGGGGAGGGGGTTATATTCAGCCTCCATGATTCAAGCAGCTGCCCTACAACCAATTATAAGATCTGGGAAAAAAGAAAGTACATGTAATTCACATAGCTTGCACTTTTTCATCCAGATGCATTTCCATTCCAAGTCTTTTATGATAGCCAAGGCATATACAGGTGTTCTTGATTTCTGATCTTATTGACTTGATGAATAACTACAAATACAAATGAGCTGGAATAAAAGAAACATGGTGGTAATAGTTACAAAAGTTTAGACAGATTGAAGAAAAAATGACATGCAGAGCGTGGCCCGACCTGCTCATGATTAGCTTGCTCATAACAACATGTGTATCGATTTATTGAAATACCACAAGCACAACTACAAGAGGAATTTCAAACATATAGATTGGCAAAGATAAATGCTTCTGCAATGGCGTAACTTGAAAACTCGGAGGTCACAATATGGTTACTGTAGTAACTATAGCCCTTCGTAAAAAGAAAACTTAAGGTCTGCTACATATGTTACTGTCTGCACAGCTGCATATTATTAATTCTTTGCCATTTTGACATTCAATTCATTTTAATACTTGGCTGCAGTTTTACTTATAGGTAGGCGCCTAATGCCTTAACACTACCGGTACCCAGCATTAAGTTTTGTATGAGATCAAAAAACTTACCAAAAAAAAAAAAAGATAAAAGAACAGTCGTCAAATAATCAAAGCCTACCTTGGCCATCATGATGTCAGTCAGGCGGATCCAGTCAACAGTGCCGAGTCAGTTCTCCATGGGAGTCATGTTATTTGTATGCACCAGCACCCCGGTTACCCACGTTAGGGCCAACGGGCATGTAGGAAGAAAGTGCGTACAACTAATAAACAGGTGTACAAACACCTGCATAAAACACAAAAGCAGGACATGGGCTGTTCCACTTTATGCAAGGTAAAACGACTCTGGTTTTGGTGCAATTATCTGAGGGACAATTTTGCTTATTCTGATGAGTTACACGTGTTAAAATGATGAAAACGTACATTTTTAAATGGTAATTTTAATTCAGAATGGCAGCGAATTCTGCTGGGACTGCAAAATGTTTTTGATGAAACATAATTTGTTCACTATCCTCATTTTATTAGCTCTAGAAAAAAGTGATTGTAAGATTGTATTCTTGAATACATGTATAATATAAAAAATGCTGAAAGTACTTGTACATACTGGAACTTTCAATGCATGTATGAGTCTAAAACTAGGATAATAAGGATCTGGGATGTTATTTACTAAGATACAAAATAAGACAGACTGGATGGGGAGTGGGGTGAGTGGAGAGTCCTTTTTAACTGCGAGTACGATGTTCAATAGAGCACTTGTGGTCATGACCCACTGGGTCTGTACAGGGATTTATGTGCATTGTCGCGAGAAAACTGGATATGCCCATGCATTTGAAGTAAATTGAACTTTCTTTGCCTAACAATCGATCCTCACTTTTGCCCCCGACTGGTATTTACCATGTTCGAGTTGGCAAGTGAGCAAATGAAGCAATGTTTATGACATGTTGAAATACTGCGGGTAGCGCAAAAGGGGTCATTAGTTTCCTCTGCCCTTTAGTTTTCCATGAGCTTTTACCTTTGGGAATGTTTCTTAGGACAATATCTTATTATTGGGTCAAAACACACCACAAGCTACCTGTGAGGCAGATCTATGGAGCAAGAAATGACAAAGTCTGAATATCAATGCCTCTTGATATGCTGGATGGCTGCAGTACACACAAGATAATCAACATGCAAGCCAGCCAGCTAAATATAATTATCCTCCCATAGAATTCTTTAATGCAGATTGCAATTTAATCTTGCCTTTGTTATGTCACCAGGGCTTATTGGATTCCACACAACAGTGCCGAGTGTTGCCATAGATGCAGAACAAATATTTGTGCATGGGTAAGTAGGATGACTTGCAAAGTCACATAATGAGAGAACAAGTTAGTCGTATTCAAAGTGAAGTATCAAAACGAACACTTTATTATTCTGTTGATACTCAAGACATCATTTTTTGATGCTCGTGACATTTTTAGAATGGTACGCCTGTGTTACGCACAAACACTGTGACAAACTGATAAGACCACGATAAAATCAAGTTAGACAAATAAATATTTCAAATTTTTGCCATTCAGTAAGACTGTACATTCAAGAGATATTCAGGCCTCTGACTTTTATTACTGAAGTCTGAACTCCTGTTGTGTATTAAGCTCAGATGCTCTGAAACCATAGGATTCCAAAGTACTCTTCCCTGTATCCTGGGACATCTTGAGATGCCACTAGGGTGATGTAAGATGCCATCATGATTTCCTATGATGTCACCAGTTTTCTAAAATGCTGTTATGGTATCCTAAGAGGCCTTTAGCTACTCTAGTAAGTTTCTAATTGAATACCTAATTGAAAGAAGAGCCCAACTCCAACAAAACCTTTTTTCAGTTCAAAAGAAAAAAGTGCATATATTTTGCAGAAGTTGCAACGGAAATCAATTACCTCTCATAGGCCTGGGCCAAAAGGGTGGAGTTGGACCTTTCTTTTGATAAGATATTCAATGGAATTGCCTGAAGACATATTATTTATTAATTTGCTCCAGTGCTTTTTTGGTATCTCAAAGTATCATGGTATCCTAGGACATCACTGTGGTACCACAGGATGTCATTAAGATCTCCTATTATAAGGTTGCCTTAAATAGTACTAGTTTCCATGGATACTAATGATAGAAACTATTATAATTTACCACCAAAATGGAGTACGGAAGTAAGGCCTGGCCGAGAAGCTCACAAAAAATTTGGCTGCATGTGCACATTGCCTTTTCACATTTGAATTCTCCCCCCCCCCGAAATCCTCCCACAATAGAACATACGTCCCCTGTGCTGTGTATCCTTGAATGTAATAGAGTACCGAAATGTGATGTCACTGTGAACCAGAAAGTGCAGTGCAAACAAATGGAGTACGCGCGCGTGTTGGTTCACACGCTGGTTCTCGCGCTAATGCCTTTTACACACTAATTGTGCGCATGACATATTCACTTGGGTACTCTGTATCACAGTCACACTAGCTGCCAAAGTGATATAACAAATTATGAGATGCTCAAATGCTATGATTATATCCTTGATTGCCATTTCATTTGTCCAAGGTGCTGTTTGCCATTGTGGCTTCACATACCAGTATTAGTAGAGCTTGAAATTTCATATTTAGGGGCATGACAAAATGACCGTAATGGGTAGGCCGAAATAAGAGCCACTGTAGCCACTGGTAAATGGGATCCTACTCTAGCCCTGTAGCATCCAAGGATGTCTCATAATTCCTTTTTACAATTTTGCTATAGACTATGAATATACATATAAACGGATCTAAATTTAACAAGTGTTTGCATTGAGCCATTTATAACTGTACAATTTTTCCACTGCAGCTGTCATTTCTCTTTCAAAATTTTTCTACAAATCCCCAAAAAAGCATTTTTAGACATAAGACAAGCCTTCAATGACATGGCTTTACTCAGGGCACTTACACAGATACGTCATCTCTAATACAAAGCATGCCAATGTTTGATTTGATTTTCCTTTGAAACCCCTAGCTTACGATGGCAAGGTTGGTGGCTGAGTGGTTAGGGCATCTACACCAGTAAGCTGGAGATCGTGGGTTTGTGTCGCAACTGAGCAAGCTTCTTATTTGTTGTTGTTGTTACAGGCTCACAAATGGCACTAAGTACGCAGTGCTGAGTGTGTACATGTTACAGTAAAAGGAAAAAAATTTCAAAGTCTACTTCATCCTCATTTGAATTTTCGTACAAAGTCATTACCTGTACTGGTAAAAGAGAAACTACAGTCCCAAATCCTCTGATTTCTAAAATTAAATACTTGTACATCTCCAATCCTGTTTTGGACTTTGTAATGCTCCTTTTGAGCAATTAACAGCACTCAATAAAAAAAAAGTGAATTATGCCACTTTGTACAAATAGATTTGCCAAGCTTGCTTCTCTGTCATTTGGTTTTCTTCTTCTTCATCAGAGTGACTGCCGTCACGAAGACACCTGCCAACAGGAAAATGGAACACAAAAACAGTTATAATGACATTGAAACTGAATCATCAGACACTCAGTTTTAGCCCATCCAGCTACAGTCAGGGCTACACTCAAAATGTCACAAAATTTCATATCTGCTGCATCAGTAATTCCTTGAAATCAACTCTGAATGAATTGGTCGGCACAGCGCAGTGCTACGTTCCTGGGAAAAGATCAAAGTGGGGATTGTGGTTGATCATTTCCGATCCTCCAGGTGATGGAAAAATGGTTGTCATTAACCATAACCCTCCGCAATCCTTGAAAATCCACCTGGAGGTTTTGTAGGATTTTGTAGGAGTTAAGAAGGTTCGGCCACTACAGCCACTTTTTCTTTGCACAGAGCTCAAAGCTCCATGAAAGATCAAGTACACAGAATATGTTTTGATTTACTTTATGGGAGGGGATTTTGGAGAATGGGTTCTTGCTAAGAATATTTTTACAAGATAAGGGTTAATGCTGTACAGTTAGTATTGTTACATGTATAATTAATTTTTGTACTCATCGAGATGAAAGTTGATGGCGTGTAATGCGATTAAAAAATTCAAAGGTATGAGTAAAATGTCAGTCCTCATCAGCAAATGACTAGTAGAAGCACTACTCACCAATGAATGTGAGGAAGATCAACCCAGCTACGACAGGCAGAGCAATGGCATAGAATCGGGGAAGGAAGAAATGCTGTAGAAAGTGGTCCTCATCGACGAATGGCTGCTCCAGCATGGAAGGCAGTAGTGGAATTGAAAAAAACACACAGGGTGAAGATTATTAGGTAATAAATCCAAATGCGACAACTACTCTCAGCAATGCCATAGATCTGTTTTGGCAAATGGATGGACGGGGGGCAGAGGTGTAGCCAGAGTTCTCACTGTGGGGGAGGGGGAGAGTGGGAGAACTTGATATTACTGTGGGGGTGCCCCATATTTCTTAATAATACTACTGATTTGTTTCGTTTCCTCGTTTCTGGGGATGATTATTTTTTGGAGGGTGCGGGGGAGGGGAGCAATATGCATCCCCCAATCCTCTTTGGCTACGCTGCTGACCTAATTCTATAACTGCCCTGTTGTGCAACTTCCCTTCTGAGGGGTGAGGCTACATTTTGGGGTTTTTACACGCAATTGAAGAAAGGGAAGTGAAATAGAAACAATCAACTTTCTCTTTGAAAAGAGCAAAGCTGTGGGTTCTTTGGGGTGGAAGGGGGGTCATGACCTCTGTTGGCCTCCTACATTGACCTGGCCTTGGAGAGAGTTTTTTTGGTGTTGGCATCACCAGAGTACTTTGCTACAAATCTGGCTGTACTCCACTGAAACACATACACAAATTATACTTGTCTGAATTTCCTCCGGAAATTACATGAACAATTATCAAACAGAGGAAAATTTTAACCACTTCATGCCGGGGCATTTTTCGATGTTGATGCTGCTGGGCCGGCATGACTATCATTTTTTCCGTTTTCAAAATCTTTCATTTCATTTAACGATTGTTAATAGCCGCACGAAGTAACTTTAGGCACTACTCTAAGTTGACAGGTGACCTTCACTGACGCCTGAGTATTTCAGCCAGGCCTGCAGCCTTGTAAACAGAGCCCAGATTGTGTGGCGTTATATAACTGTCTTTTGTTCATGAACCTGGCGTGCAGCCGTGCTGTGTGGCTCATCGCTGCAGTGGCGGCGCTCTTTTGTCCCCGGTGGTAATCCGCTCGCTCTCAATGCCCCAAACCCTGGTATAGTTTCAAAACAAGGCTTGATTATCACCACTTTTGAGAGTTAAAAATGCCGGTAATGCCCAGCAGCCTGGTCTTTTGTTCGGGGTACAGTCTTTTGTTACAGGGCCCTGTTTCCTTTGTCCGAGTTCGGAGACCCCGGCCCCACATATAAGCCATACGTCTCCGATTCCGGAGTCCCCGACAGGAAGTGGTTAATGTATAATGTAACTGTACTTTCAAACCTAATATCAACTTATCCAACAGTCAATCTGTCAAAGTCTGTAACTTTTCATCTTTACCATCTCCCCAATTTGCTGCGTGGAGCCTTAGATACAGATGGAGTCCAGTATCAAGACCATGTGGGGCAAGGGGAGTAACTTGAGTAACAACGAAGATCAAGATTTCAGGAGATGGCTAAATCAATGCACTGAGGTGTTTTTGTTGTTTAATTTCTTTTATTGTAAAAGAGGAGGGAAGGGAAGGAAAATGGGGTGAAACTGTCTCAACTGATGTGTACGCCATGCAGTACAGTCTTACCATGAATATGACCCAGACTGTATAGTATGAGAAGATTGCCCCGGCTAAGGCCACAAGGCCCATACCCAGAACTTGGTCCATACCAGTTGCCTGAATGAAAATACAAAGTAGAAAAACAGGTTCAATTTACAATGCCTATCACATCAATGTAATCTTTCTTTGGTGGCAAGTTATCATGAATTTTTGAACACTGTGAAAAAGCACTGACCATGAAGCATTACAGGGGGTGGGGGCCTAGTGGTTCCTGACTCACAACCAGAGGGTCTGGGGTTCAAATCCAGTAGCTGGCCACAGGTTGTGGCTAGTCCATCATATCCATGGATGACAGGCCTACCATGCATAGGGCCTGGTTGGACTAAAGTTGAGGCCTATTTGGACTACCCTCGGCCCCAGAATTGTGGGGTTTGTCACCCCCCACGCTCCCACAAACGTTTTGTGGGAGCGCAGCTGGACAACGAACACCACAGTTTCTGGGGTGGGAGGGAGGCCTAAAGTAGGACTTGGGGAACGAGTTCCCTACGGATGCCGCTTGACACCCTGTGCACAAACCCTACTTCCAAAACTGTAAGGCTTATACAAACCTTAGCCAGGTATAAACTCCCATAAACACATTCTGGCTGTTTGATTATGCCAACTTACCCTTCCATGACAGCTATTTGTGCAACCAAATTTCATTCATACCTTCTTGGTGAAGTTAGATGTCAGATGGGGTGGTTTATTCAACTTATATCCTCATTAAAAATAAAATGATGAAATTCTTGAGCATTTGCCCATCCACACTACAGAAAAACAGCAGCATCACTAAGCATGTACTCTCAATAACTGCCAGCTGTGTGATAGCTTGATCAATTGCAAATGAGCTCCCATCTTTTCCTTTTGTTTTCCTGACCCCATCCAAATGAAAACTGAGCTCTGACTGGTCACTGGAATGTAAACAAATTGGACCAATCACAGTGCGGCTTTCATCTGTAGGTGACAGGAAAAAAAGGAAAACATTGGGAGCTGTATTGCGATTGGTCAAGCTACCAGTATCACACAGCTGACAGTTATTGAGTTACATGCTCAGAGATGCTGCTGATTTCTGTAGTGTGGATAGGCAAAAGGCTTTCTGACCATTTTAATGAGGATATATGGTGAATAAACCTCCCCATCCTGACATCTGACTTCACCAAGAAGGCAGGAAATTTAGTTACACAAATAGCTGTGATGGAAGGGTAAGTTGGTACTCTCAACAGAGCCAGAATGTGTTTATGGCAGTTTGTACATGGTTATCTTTAGGATTTGTATCGTGGGAGGTCCAGATTTCGAGGGGCCCACTTTTCACGTCCTTACCGTCTGCGTTACGCCGCGCAATGTAAACAATGAATGGCATAATATTCCTTCAGACTTGCCGAAGATCTTCTCTTCTCCCCGCTGGCCGAAAAATGTTGGAAGTTATGGCTTTAGCAGTAAGTTGCACTTGTAAATATCTAAAGTTTATGTATTTATGCCTAGTTTACAAGATACAAAAACCATGGAGGGTGTGCGGACAATTAATATCCATTACAGTGTATTTTAAGTTTCAGATAACAATGTTTCAAAGTTGCTGTTCGTGTATGACTGAAGTCACATGATTCCACTGATAACTGAGCATGCAGGGTAAAGTACGGATGCTTGGAAAAGACATGTTCCTTATATCGTTTTCTCACTGCCTGGCAAATCATTTCGCCCTCACATTTGGAGTGACGAGTTGACATGTTGCAAAGCTCATTTTTTCCATGAAAATGTGCGATTCCTGCATGCCTATTAAAAATCTAAATTAATACATAAGAAGAACAGTAATTCAATGTAGGTTTCTTCTTTCATTTCATTCTTTTAAGTGACTGTGAGGGTTTTTTTCAATTATGGCCTACAAAATAAAAAATGGATCGATATTTTGACCAAAAAAGAGATTATAATGAATATTCATTAGGCTCTACATATCACAACCAGCATGTGGCATTCAACAGCAAAATACATGTTACTTTCTCAACTTGCAGAACATGTGTACAAGCCCAGTGCTGCAGTCTGGGCCAAGTGTCTACAGGAACTACATTGTATTCACCATCAATGCTTACAAAAGCATTTTGGTGCATTGTTGGTGTGAATGAACCAAAGAAGCCTTGTATGATTTCTCCACCCCAGCCTGATCCAAAATACGCCATCACCATCACCATCGATGATGATGACAGCGACTCAGAGATTGATGACAGTGACAAGTGCTGTGTTTTCCACTGATTTGGACCCACTGAACTTGCGAACTCCATCAATTTAATTAACATCATGGAGCCAGTGTATGTTCGAAAACAGCTTGCGCTGGACAAACATATCAAGTACTCTTGCAATGTCACCCCTCTCCTGGCCCGGGACACATTTTATTGTCACACCTTGTCACAGCCTCCCACACTTCCAACCCACAGGGGAGTAAATGTTATCAATGCAGTTTCCTTCTTTCGTCAGGAGATTTCCCCCCCAAAAAGCAATTTTTTTTTATTTCAAGCATGTTTATCATTATTTTGCCAAGTAAATTATGGTTAATGAAATAATCTGCACAGTAAGCACTAGAACATGTTTTTTTTTCCAGCTTTAGAAATAAATGAAAGTGTGTTCACTTTAAAACATTCACCTATTAATTTCATGTCTAATGAAAAATAAACAAAGGACAGTTGGAAAAAAAATTAAACACAGGGAAACTTTAGAGTTGAGAGCAAAGAGACACCTGCAACAGTTTTAACTTTATTTTATTTTATCTAAATTTAAAATCATTTCAATATTTTGTGAAGTGAAAAGAGACTGATTTGGGAAAAGACCACTTCCGACAATAAACAATTACAAGATAAAGTCACACAAGACGCGCTGCATGGCAACAAACATTTACCGAATTTCATGCATGGCTTCACTCGGGCACTGTACAGTCTGTACAACCCTCGAAAATAGGTCACAATCAGTGGTGGGTGGTGCGGTCGTGAGAGCATGGGAGATCACTCAGTTGGGCTAAAGCTGTGAAGGTCATCCAGTTTTGATAGGTGTTTTCAAATTGCATGTTATTGTAACTTAAGGAAGGTGATTAGGACGTTAGTTGATATCTTGCATTTTTAAAATTAAAGAAAAATCATTATTCCCTTGAAAACCAGTCTCTGGTGGATATAAACCATACGGTTCTGGATGTACGCAAACCCTACAAGATTAGTTGGAAAAATTTTAAGTGTTTCCTAACTGATCGACTTGTTATTTTCCTTCCTAAATATTGAATTTTTCTGGATATGCTTTTGCTTTTTCATAGCTAACAAGTAACAGGTCACTGTGAATAATTACTAACGTCCGTATATGGAACTCTTCCCTCGCCTTTTTAAACATTTAGACATGGTAGGGTGAAATACCATGTCCAAATGCAAACGTTAAAATAGGCGATTTCAAGTTGTACAGTCCAACTTCAAGTTATTTACACATGTTTACACCATGGAGGAAGGAACACATTCCATAGGCCTACGGACAAGCCACGCGTTGGGCATGTTGGGGCTGCACCATAATAGAAACTCTCCTTTTTGAAATTGTTTCTAGATTGGCTTACCATGCTGACATTCACAAAATACCCAGGATATCGCGTGTTTTTACAACTCAAACTTTAACGAGGGTCGACTCTGGTCTAACGCGTATTGTACAATTTGTGGAGGCAGTATCACAACCGGAAAAAGGTATATTTATGATAATTTATACAAACTCAATCCGGGTCATAGGTGTCACCGTAAAGTATGAATTATTTAGTAGTGTGCTCTTGACGCTGCGAATGCACATTGCGCGCGAGGTACACAGTACTGTACACGTGAATCGATACACTTAAGTGTACATGTACATGTACAGTGTACATGTACATGTCCATGTACTGTACATATGGATGTACATGTACATGTACATGTACACTGTACACGTACATGTAGTTTACGAGTACATGTACTCTACATGTACATGTACATAGCTAGGGTTGCACTACACCAAGTTCTCCCCCATAGAAAACAGTGCAAAATCGGACCGAAAATGAGCGCCGCCTGATGACTCTCGTGCAGAGTTTTTTTTTTTTTACTGGAAATTCAAGATTATGGCCAGAAGATCACTTTGTGTTTCAAATTCTTATTTTATTCACCTGTCGAGGAATATACCCCCAAAACAGCAGTAAAACTAAGCGATAATTTCTGAATATAACAGGACGCCCGCCTCTATCCAAAATAGGCCCGCAATTTGGGATTTTTGTGGAAAAAATCCCAAATTGGAAACTATCAGTCTATCAGTGCCCAAAATGTGATCGTCTGAGGCCCCCTTTGTATTCAACTATTCATCTATATAATACTGAACTGTGCAATTGTAGCACATAACCTACCATTTCGACCCTATTACACCACCGATTCCCTATTATTAACAAATAACTATACAGATTTAGGTCATGGTATTTTTCAAGTTAATAGGCTTGTGATTTTTTCCGACGTTCTTGTAAATAAAAGCACTGCAGAGCTGCAGGGGGGATCATTTCCCCCTCAACATATTGGAGGCTGCTACAAGTACACTTGATGTGCTTGCCATCTTTAATTTAAGGCATACTTTTACTTTAAAAACAACAACAATAAGTCGTGGCTTCTGTCCCTTCTTGAATCATGCGAATACATGAATATTATACTGCTTAGTCTTGGCCAAAGACGTCAGTGATCGATAGTTGTTTTATTTCTGTTAAAGAGCGCCCTCGCCCAACTAGTTTTTACTTACTCTCACTGCGCACAGTCTAATTGGGAGTCGTTGGGGCGCACTATGCACGGTGTTCTCTATCAAGCCCTAACGTCTTGAAACCAAGACTACATACTGCTATATTCATCACAGTCTATCATGGTCTACAACAATTATAAGAAGTTGAATGACTCGCGAACCTGCTCGGAAGTAAACCTCTCGTCGCGTTACGCACGTATGACACACATATACATACATATGTGCACGTGGTACCCTTGCAAAGAGCAGATACTGCATAATTCATTTACAGTGACGCCTAGGTCGAGTTCGGGCGCCGTTTTCTTGACACGGGTTTCTTGTTCTCGCCGCGCTCGAACGACGGGAACACGACTCAAGAACAGGATCTCGGAACAGGATCACACACCACCTCCTCGTCAGGGTTTTACAGGAGCACACGGAAAAACTCGTGAGATTTTGATTTTTGAACAGCTGCAAAAAAGAGAGAGATGGTTTACAAAGTTGGAGACGATAGGGAGTTTGGCAAAATTAACATTACTTATTTTTCACAACACATAAATGAATGTTCCTGTTTGATTAGAAAAGAATTTAGCCCAGTTGTCCAAGCATCAACTCTCGAATAGTTTACTACAATATGGACACCACCATGTTGCACGTTACTAGCATGATGCTTCTAATAACCGGTTGTTTGTTCCCGGCGTTTGAGCGGCCGATCCAAGAACGACAAACCGAGCTGTTCGTGAACATACGAGAACAAACCGCCCGAACTCAGCCTCAATGCATATGAACCAGGGAGCCAAATGGTGATACCGGTATAAATTATCTTAAGTGTACCTTTTCCAGTTGTGATATCGCCTCTACCTAACGGTAGTTACATGCACCCTGGACGACCAGAGAGGGCGCTATAGCACAACTATGGTTGCTCGCCAGTAATTTGGAACTACACAAAACACATGCCCATAGAAAACTGTGCAAAATCGGACCGAAACAGCGCCGCCTGTTGACTGTCGTGAGGAGGTTGGCCTCCTTTTTTTAACTGGAAATTGAAGATTATGGCCAGGAGATCACTTTTCGTTTCAATTTCATGGGGCTTAGCCACCAAAATCTTTTTTTATTCGCCTTTCGAGGAAGATACCCCCAAACAGCAGTAAACTAAGCGCTCATTTCTGAATGTAGCCGCCCGCCTCTATCCAAAATAGGCCTGCCCGCAATTTGGGGATTTTTGTGAAAGGAATACCCCGAACTGGAAACTATCAGTCCCAATTTTGGGATTTATAGAAATATTTCTATGATGCCTCCTGATTATGTCATGTCTTACTTTAAAAGCAATGTGGGATCTTAAAACCATTCTGCTCTCAGATGAAAGCACATGTTATTTTTCAATTTCTTTTCAATTTTCTGTGGGTTAATCGATTACATTTTTCGTTATTCCCACAAACAAAATTATCTCCCGAAAAATGATTTTCCCGAAGTCTGCTTGGAACCATTTTTTAAGTGGCAACCATAAACTTTCTTGTGCACTCGGGACCATTTTTTTTATTCTGCTCTCAGATGAAAGCCCAAAGACCAGGGGAGTTTATCTTGGCAACGATTTACACAATCTCAGCATTTTGGGGGCTATACAATCTCCCATACAACTTTAATGGCATACAACTTTAATCAAACGACTTGATTTTATTTTCATAAGTTTAAATCCAAATTTGTTTAATGCTGGATCATGTAAATTCATTGCACAAAGCCTAGTTTTTACGCTCATTGCACCAAGGTGCTCTTTTTGAGATCACTTCCGTTACAACCACAAAAAATTGACACGCCCAACACAATAAAACTACTCACACAGCTGTCTACAGCTTAGAGACACGTAAGAGAGACCGACTATTAATATAGGACAGACCCACGCTTTCCCAGGCTTGCCCAGGCACTTTCTTTGTCAATAATCCCTTATCAGCACGTGGTTTAGATATTTACATACAATCCCCATGGGACGTGGCTGGAGGCGGGCTCTGGAAAAGAATGAAGCAGCTCAGGGGAAGTCCCCATGTTAAAGGTGACTAAACTAGGCTATTCAGCATCTACAGAAATGCAAATTAACAGGAGGTTTTTGCATTTGGCCGAATTTTTTTTAATTACGTAATTACAAAAGAGGGGATCATCATAGTAGCCATTCTGATCTGCTCAAGGTTAAAATCACAAACCACCTCAGATATTGTCCAAGCCCAGATTATCTAATAATACATGACTATTAATGAATGGAAGAAACGTAAGATATTTCCCAGTGTTGACACAGTGTGAAAACTCAATATATTTACACATGAACACAGTGTCCATTTCAGCATGTAACCACAGCGTTCGGTCTGTGTTGCTGTGAACTTTAGAATTCATAGAGAAATCAAAATTTTACACAGTGATACCCTGATCACAGTGTGACCGTAATGCCATCTGGTTGTTCCGACAGTGTACCACGAGATCATCCTCATGTCCTCATGGGTGGATCTGATCCGGCAATTTGACCTGTCAACATCCGTCCGTGCACGAGTGGCGCGAAACTTTTGCGGTCTGATGAACAAAGAAATACTTTTTTGGCGTGTAGCTCATGTGAAACAGCATGCACAATAAACAACTGCTGAACTACGGGCTAGCAAAATATGTCACCACGCATGGGCAATGCATTCATGCCGCGATGTGTGCCTTGCCCTTCATCACAATTTTCGTTGCGCATTCGTCTGTTTCTTAACCTTTTTCATTTGTGTAATTTCACTTGCAGACAGACTGCACTAAGCAAGTACTCACAATGCCGGTCAGCTGTGTGACCGTAACAATTGAGAATATGCTCTGGAACATCACTGTAGTCGTGGTGCCAGAAGGTAGAGACGAATCAATTGTTCATACCTTGTGCAAAAGTGCGAGTAATGCTGCTGCATTAACTGTCATAGACTCGTTTATTATTGCAAGCTGCAAGTAATTCGGACATAGCCTGTATATGTAGACGGGTCCAGGTATAGATAATTCTTGCCCCTGCAAAATGGGCCAAGGCCTTGTTGAATATTAAAGTAGACCGCATGGTGAATCACAACGCTTTGTCTTCATCAAAATCTCCGACTTTTCAACCATGACATTTCAAATAGCCCCGTAGGGTTAAACCATTTGCACCATATATAAGTACATGTACTGAAACTTTTTAACGAAAGTGAGGAAAACACTTGGGTTTTCCAGGTTGTCCTACACAGTACTCTTGTACCCTGTCCAGTCGACTTCATAGATGTATTCAGGTAATCAGTACTGTACAATATAAAATATTCTTTAAATATCACTCACACAGAGGGCGAAACAAAGCTTAAATATAAAACCCTCTCATAGACCAAGCGTAATTATAGACAATTATCAATTTCCTTATCAACTGTGTTTCTCGGTAAATTTGGCCACTCACGTAACTTCTCCTTGCATAACCTAGGGATTTCCTGAAAACAGAAATGTGAATTTAAAAGTGGTATTTTCAAATGTGCTGGTTGCAATGAATTTGTAAACTAGGACGCTCGACTAAAGGTACAGGCAAAAGGTGTGCACAAGTGCGGTCAAGTATCCGCCGTACCCGTACCAATCTCGTGAAGCCAGCGCGTCGATTCAGATCAAAAGTTACACAGGCAACTGTAATGTCATTGTTCTCTTGACTTGAACGCCAGGCTGGATTCGGTTCAGTAGTCATTATTTTGGTGAGCCATTTTGTCAAGCCAAGTGAACAATAATCCCCTTTAGAATGCCCCCATGGTTTGGAATTACTGTAGTTTGCTCCTTTTAAAATGTAATAGCAGTTGTTCAGTCAACCTGTCTAGGTATGTCGTTGTCACGCGAATGCAACAAATATTTACTGAAAATGTTCATAAGATACTTCTTGTATGTTTGACAATTTTTTGAATTAACGCAAACCTCGTTTTGTACAATGTAGATTATTAACGAGTATAAAACAGCCTAATCTTTTGTTCTGAAAAGTGTAATTTCATTTTACCACAGACTAGAACAACAAACCCGATAATAAGCGGGATAATTCCAAGGCATGCGCAGTTCTAAAGCCCCCTCCCAGCCGCCACCCCCCGTAGAACCGCGCATGCTCCAAGGTTGAAATGAATTTGAAGAAACAAGTGAGATCCGTTTATTGAGAGAATTTTACCGCAGTTGTTAGTCCTTAACTAATAGTGAAATTTCTGTCTTGGGAAATGAAACTGTAAGGAAACTTTCCACAGTTAAATTAGCAACAAAACTTGAAGCCTTTAAAAGAAGTTTAAATGCATCGGGGCATTAGGCCAAAGAGTTTTGAGTGAGTTTCTTTGTCAAATTCCCTGCCTGAAGTTAAGATTGATCTAAGCGTAATACTTCCAAACTGAAATTATTTGTACGTTCATGATAGTCCCTACGACCGTATAAATGCATTAGTAATTATTTTCGATACTTCAATATATAATGCAGTTGTGAAAAGTATGAGTCAGCGTTTGCTTTCATGGCAATACATCCGGGTTATTTGGAAAGACATCCATTTGTGATTGCCAAAATGCATTCATTTCTAAGGTATTTGGAGAAGCACACCAACACTGGACATTTTGTGTTCACTTCCCTAATATGGCCTTGACTACAGCCACCATTCCTCTTCACCACATTCCATCGACCCAATTGTACAGGTTGGTTATCACCATTTTTTCAACAGGGTGTAGATCGCCTCGTTTGTCTGATTTACCTTAAAATTTTCTTATTGTGAATTGAATAGTATGTCTGCAAAACGTCGCATGAAGCTGGCTTTTTAAAAACAAAAGGATACACGAGTGCATCCATACGGTATACGTCATTGACTTTACCAGACTTAATGTAATGTTTCATGAATAAAAAGAAATGTGACGAAACCGTGTAGCAGGGCATGGATCACTAGCTAACGTCTCCCAATTTTTTTCCAGGAGATCCTGAGAAGGAGATCCTTTTTATGAGCATCGTGTATTTCAACTTGTATCAGTGATTTTCAAAGACCTTCTAAGTTCTTGCATTTCTTCTGTTTGTCTTGATACGGATTTTACTTGGATTCAAGCACCATGGGATCCGGGGTATATCGTAGAAAAGGGAAACTACACTTCAAAATTCCATGTAGTCAATTGAATTCTCACCTGCAAGTCAACAGATCTTCTGTAAAAAAAGAACTGACACCACAGGCGGTGGCATTTTTTTGGCTCTGATTTGATCACAAGGAAATAACCCGGTTTGTACACACAGACCGTGAATAATTGCTAGCAATATATGCATGTGAAGGGAAAACCAGCATTGGTATCTTTTGTAGAAAACTCTTTGGGAAAACTGAAACCGATAAAAAACCCATCAACGAATCGGACTGGTCTATCTGTAGAATACCCAGAAATTGTCAAGCAATCCTCGCCGGATACTTTAACCTCCCGGATGTGGCGGAGTGTCTGTCTGTCTATCTAAAATTCAGTTTCAATACTAAGGCAGATATCCGCTGTTAGCAAGCAGATGATCGATATTATAATGCAGGACCAGAACTTGCATCAAGTATATTTTGTAACCAACTAGAGAAGATAAGATCTTGGAGCTGATCTTTACAAATGCCCTTTCAGTGTACAGAATACAAACATCCTCCCTTCTGTCTTAAATTATAAAATAAGGTCCACAGATTATTTTATGCCATCTCAGAAAATCCAACAGCGACGAAGTAAGGTTGCAAGTTCAAAAAGGGAAAACTTTGATCGAATTCAACAAGATGATGACAGAGTATGCTGCGTCTATCACTGAGCAAGTTTACAAATTGTAACCCAACATTAATTAAAATTAACTGTGGCTTAATTTTAAGCATTCATTAACTTCAGCAGTTGATCAACATATTCATGCAAAATGGTTTTGGCAAAACAAGCTACCCTGGTGTCGGGTTTAAGCTTTATCAAAGCAATGTGCGTAGACGTAAACGCAGAGCCTACTATAAAGCTCGCAAGACCGGCTTGGACGTAGATTAGGAAATATTTAGAAGTCTCCGTCTCACCTCAGACAGCAGCCTAAGAAAGTCGTGTAGTAAATATCTTTATGAGATTGGGGAAAACTTAACCACAAACTTTGTGGAGCTATATAAAGAGCCTGAGACAAATCTCCACCCGTGTGTGTGCTCGAAATACAGTAAGAAATATTACTATACACCTGCAGTTGGGAAGGAAAATGCATTAAACAAACAATTCAAGTCGGTATTCTCCCATGAAAATTGTAATAGTTGTCCATCCACCAAATAAACACCATACGCCCTCGATCGATGTCACAACTGAAGGTATTGCGAAGGGTGCAGACCACTAATTCAAGTGAGAATTTATGACCAGCTCATTAGCATTAAAAGTGCCCCCACAGTATCTTTTAAAAAAGGTGATTGTTTGGCCCCCAAAACGGTGAGATTGTGTAAATCGTTGCCAGGATCAACTCCCTGGGTCTTTGAGCTTTCATATGAGGGCAGAAGGGCTGAAAACTACGGTTGAAAAATGGTCCAAGTGCCCGAGAAAGTTGAGGGTAAATGGCTGCAATCAGACTTCGGAAAAATCACTTTTTGGGGGGTGATTTTGTTTTGTGGGAATAATTAAAAATGTAATTGGTTAACCCACAAAAAATTGAAAAGTAATTGAGAGATATGTGACCAGACAAGAATTTCATTTTTGTTTCAGAAATTTCAGGGATGTTAGCGTGCATGCTTTTGGGCCCTGAACGGTGCTGATTTTACACTGTTTTCAATGGGGCTTGAATTGGTGGACTGGACCCCGAAGCTACTTAAAGATCTGAAAACAGAGAAGGCACCAGACCCAGACGGTATTCTGCCTAAAAGATATTAAAGGAATGTGCCATGGGTATCTACGGAGGCCCGTTAGTGTCAATTTTAAGTCAGCAAAATATTTCTTATTGCAAAATAAAGCAATAATTTTGCAAAATAACGCGGTAGATTTGGCGATGTGATGATTGTTGCACCTTCTCCTGTTCTGTTTCACAGCGCACGCACTGCGGTAAAATATATTTTCACAAAATTGCTGGTCACAGTCATTCTCTGTCTTTGATCAGTTGTAATCTGACGATGGCATTATTTTACAGTCATGATTCTAACTATGAAATGATTAAAAGAAAAAACTAAGGTGACACGAGGAGATTATCACCAACTTGTTTACACTTTGGTTTCCGGTTTACATAAAGTCTTAAATGTTCTTGAGGCAAATCTACTGTGCATAATTGCTATTGTGTCATAATAACGGCATTTTTTTAAATTACAGAGACTCTTTTGCAATTTCTCGAAGTGTCAGGTAACTTTTAATCGCTTTTTCTGGTTCGGTAGTTTTTTTGAGGATGTTTTCTACCACTAGAATCCGAAAAAGTCCTCGCAGTTCGGAATCCCTCGCTGCATTTTGTTCGAACAGGCATTCCTCGCGTCAGACCTCCACCGAAGTTGGGTCCAATTGTGCCTTGTAGTCTTGTGCGCCGTACAGTCCTGGCTTTCCATACATAACACAAAGTTTGCCATGTGGAACATTTTTATTCTTGGTGGGACGAATGGAATGAGTGCTCCAGACAGTAGCGGTCGTGTCGATGTCGTGCTGAATAGGGAAAAAAACAGACAGTCTCACATCAGTTAACGCATACCCAATGGTGTACACAAATCTTGGTCAAAACGAGCAGTTATTTAGATGGTTGTGAAATATGACGCCATTGCAGTATCTAAAATACCAGCACAACGGGCATAAAGACAAACTGCAGAAGATTTCNAGCCGATCAGAGTAAAAGATTAAAGTAGTCCCTCATCGTTCAGGAACCCCAGAGTCTCAATCCAATACCGGCAGCGCTGCATCCACAGCATTCTCCAAACCGCTTCAACGACGTTGATTGCTCGTACTTGCCCGTAAATTAAAGAACCTCTCTCACAAAGAAAAGACTGCATAACTGCAACATGTTTGTATTCTGTGCCATGATCACCTCCTACTTTGTTTAGACGGGCTTGAATCGCTTCAACCGCTTCTGCATGATTTAAATCCAGCCAATAAACACTAAGTGACGACTGATGCACCCATCGGTATGTTGAAATCCGTACTGCTGTGTCACGGTTCCAGTGTGTAAAGAGCAATATCAACAATCGATGACTTGTTCTTTTTCCTGGACAATCCGTAATAGGCCAAACGTCCTTTTAGGGTCCTTAAACTTACGACGATACCAAGATTTGCTGCCAAAACCATGCGATCACAACTCAAACCAATCGAGAAGTAGAAGTTCACGAGTTTGCGTAATGCAATGGTTAGCTTTCCTTTTACTGTTTCGCGGGAAATCACCTGCACTGCTCATTCAAAATATGTCTGTAGAACTGTTGCGTTATTTTGCAAAGGTATTGCGTGATTTCTCAGAGCTATTAAATTATTTTGAAAACTTATAGCATTATTTCGCAATAAAAATATTTTTGCCCAGTTAAAATTGGCACTAACGGGATTCCGTAGGTATCGCCCTGCTACTCCTGCGAATTTTTAAAAAATCTGAATGCACCAAGGAATGCCTGAAGATGGTAAGAGCGAACCCCAACAAACTTGTGTCCAATTGACAAGAAAGGAAACCGTTCCGAGTTTCAATGACCATATTGCCCTAAACGACGAAAAATATCGTTTCCGAAAAGGAATATCGTGTGAAACACAACTTGTGTTGACTGTTAATAGTCTGGCAAAGATTCGCGATGGAAAAGGCTAGCGGATATCATCATTATGGAGCTTGGTATGGCCTTCGACTTTGTACCACATCAACGACGGAAGTTTGTGGGTAATAATTATACGTACATGTAACGTACTTATACGTCAGCGTCGGTCTGTGAAATAAGCAGAATAGTTCTGAAGTAAAATTGGTTTTGGTTAGAACAGAAAAATTTGTAATGCTTGAGGACTTGCAAACACAGAGTTATTTTCTTTTCACAGAGAACGTGTCTACACACATTAACATTTTCGAAGGCTTGATTTTTGAAGCCCCTTTCTTACTGGTTAGTGCAGCCCAGATCGTCCAATAAACCCNTGTCGATCAGAGTAAAAGATTCAACCGCTTCTGCATAATGTCCTGCTATAATCCTAGGATCACTCGTGGATGAACTCACTTTGCACCAAATTATCCATCTATGCATCCTTTTACACACAAGCCATGAAGCTTACGTTCATCATAGGAATCCAAGTGCCACAAACAGATGGCCCCTTTGAGTAGTCTCCTTCTAAGTCGTTTTCCTATCCACCTTGGTCGAGCATTGAAAGCAGCAAAGCGACGTGTGATCTTGAGATTTAAATCCAGCCAATAAACACTAAGTGACAACTGATGCACCCATCGGTATGTTGAAATCCCTACTGCTGTGTCTGTTCCAGTGTGAAAAGAGCAATATCAACAATCGATGACTTGTTCTTTTTCCTGGACAATCCGTAATAGGCCAAACGTCCTTTTAGGGTCCTTAAACTTACGACGATACCAAGATTTGCTGCCAAAACCATGCGATCACAACTCAAACCAATCGAGAAGTAGAACTTCACGAGTTTGCGTAATGCAATGGTAGGCTTTCCTTTTACTGTTTCGCGGGAAATCACCTGCACTGCTCATTCAAAATATGTCTATAGAACTGTTGCGTTATTTTGCAAAGGTATTGCGTGATTTCTCAGAGCTATTAAATTATTTTGAAAACTTATTGCATTATTTCGCAATAGTATTGCGTTATTTCGCAATAAAAAATATTTTTGCCCAGTTAAAATTGGCACTAACGGGATTCCGTAGGTATCGCCCTGCTACTCCTGCAAATTTTTAAAAAAATTGAATGCACCAAGGAATGCCTGAAGATGGTAAGAGCGAACCCCAACAAACTTGTGTCCAATTGACAAGAAAGGAAACCGTTCCGAGTTTCGATGACCATATTGCCCTAAACGACGAAAAATATCGTTTCCGAAAAGGAAGATGTGAAACACAACTTGTGTTGACTGTTAATAGTTTGACAAAGATTCGCGATGGAAAAGGCTAGCGAATATCATCATTATGGAGCTTGGTATGGCCTTCAACTTTGTACCGCATCAACGACGGAAGTTTGTGGGTAATAATTATACGTACATGTAACGTACTTATAGCCGACGTCAGCGTCGGTCTGTGAAATAAGCAGAATAGTTCTGAAGTAAAATTGGTTGAAAAGTTTCAACGACGTTAACCAAAAAGGTAGGCAGCAACTGAAAAATGAGTAAGATTGCATGGTGGAGGTTCGAGAAAGAGAAGATTTGCGGACATACCATGTGAAATCAATCTCTGCTATTAGAGTAGGATAGTTGGAATGCCGAGTTATACATTCACTGGTTATGCACCACTCTTAACGATTTCACATGGCGTATAACCGCAGACCTAGGCCTAAATGGGCCAAGTCGGCCCGACGATGAACATCATACCTAAAGCACTGAATAAAACAACGGTTCATTACAGAGACCCAATAGGCAAAGAAAATACTGTTTAAATGGTGGGAAAATGACAAAACCCAAGAACAAAACAAACAGCAGTGCCAGACTGAGTGTACCGTAGCATAATGAAACCAACAACCATCAGGTATCACATGTTCTGTGTGAATGAAATTTCCGAGAGTTTTGTGACAAGAGCATTTGTTTGGCACAAAGGCTTTTGAACCGCTGGGGGAACACGTTTTTGAAATTTACCGGGCGTCCCGAATAACTTTGAACCCAGGAACCGGTTGCTTTTGTTCCCCGAAAAAGCTACTTTTAACCACGTATCTTGTGAAATAAATCCCATTGTTGGAAGCGTGAAAATGGTATACAGGAAATCAAATCGTCTGATTGACGTGGCGTTGCAAACAATTAAGCAGACAATTATAGCTATACTACTTCGCCCATCAATACCAAAACGTACAAGTAGACCTAAAACGCCTGAAATGTACCATCTGACATACATTTTCTGTCCTGACGTATATGAGTCTGGTAAGACAACTTTATGAGTTACCAATGGAGTGGGTTGATAGTATTTAGTACCATTGAAAAAACGTGTATCTATTTCCCCCGTCTCTGATTGTCGTGAGAGATATTTGAGAGGTTACTTAATACCCACAACATCATATTCAATTTTCATGTCTCGGTACCAACGTTAACGAGTGTACAAGATTAGTATATTATTCTTGTGTTTGTTTGCATTAACCAAATTAAGAAGAAAGCCCGATCCTTCAATCGGAAGTTGATATAAAAGTCCCTAGTTTTGGAGCCATCAATTAGAAATATTTTAAATGTTTATACATTTCAATGGTTCCATTTGAATTTCATAAAAACTAATCAAGCCACACTGCTTGCCTTAAAAATCGCATGCCTGGAACTTCAAGTTTTACACATCCCCCATTCTCGTAAGGTCCACGCATGTTAGGTTCACTCGTCTTTACTTTGTTTTCTACACAACTCTTCTTGCGTAGAACCAACTCCTGTCTGCTTTTCTCTGTAAAAGAACAGTTTGGCAGGTATGAATCTACTGGTGCCCCGGCCTTGAACCGGTTACAAAAGATCGCGTGTAAAGCAGACACTCACTGGTACAGTGGCAACAGCCTTTTGTGCACAATGCGCGCAGACAACTACATTCACCGTTTCCCGGCCCTCGTCACCACTGCACGAAATCACTGGTATCATGTATGCATTACTCCCCATCACACGCGAGGTATAGTCCATTCTTCTATGTTATAGTTGTGTTGTTGCCCATCAGTACCAGTGGCTGATAAAAATATTGCTGGGATGTGGATACAAGGGCTAAGTTTAGAAAATATCTTACGCAGGTATCAAAACACCAAGTATACTAATGAGATAATACAGAAGACGACCTTGTCTTTAAAAAATATGGGACCAATGCACATTTTGACGTAAATCGTTCACAAACCAAGGTGATATTCCTGCAAAGTTTGGCCACCCATAGGAATAGTATATTTATAGACAATGTGACAACAGTCAATTTATGGATTCAAACAGGTGCAGCAAGTACTTGACCATTCTCTCGACAACTAGACGAAAAGGTCCCTCGACAACCTGCCCACCTTCTGTAGAGCCTTCCATTGAAAACAGGAACGTTTACAGGAAGTTCCAAACTTCCAAATAAGCTTATAAAATGCATGAAAATTACGTGAGTGGCAAAATTATTACAGAAAAGTAGTTGCCAAGGTAATGAAATACATTTGCCCCAATTTTCTTTTTTCTTCACGTTTATCAATTCACAAGACTTGGCTTACCAATGACGTACTGAAAATGAAAGACTAAAGAAATAAACCTTATTCAATAAGCTTGATTTTTGTTCGACACATCAGAAGCTATTCAGAGATATAGGCTCCATTCGCTCTTTGCAGAGCTTCGAACTGGTAGCTTGTAGAATTGCGTCAACGCAGCTTTTTGAAATACTGTACAGGAAAGTTGACTGTGATTATTGAGCAGCGTATAAGCACTGTTTATGTTTAGTACAAAATACACGTACTTAATGTTAACATGACGCGCATGTCTTTCACACGCGAACTTTAGCTACAAACTTTGAATCTGTTCGTCTCCTTCCCATTTCCAGCTAGTTTGTGGACCCTGGTTTCAATAGGTCATACTTTATTTGTGTGTATCGTTACGATCTGAAAAACTCCAAACTATTTAAAAATAGTAATTATTCCAAAGCTTGATTTTTTTCCGATGCAATAAAGAAATCAAACAAATCACAATGATGCAAAGAACAAGTAAACAAGTATGATTTAATGGGAATGTTACACTTAGCGTGTAAAAAGTTAAGATAACAAAGAAAATGCAGATCGAAACTAGTTTACAATGATTAGGATGAAGAATCCAGAAAAGATCTTATTTAAACAAGATGTGCTTCCGGCCAAAAGCTTGACATGCACTAGTGAAGAATGCTGAACTCCAAATATGGTGAAAACAGTGAAGTCCTTGACAATGCAAAAAGCATTAGCACGTCAAATAAGAATGACCGAGCTCGAGACGAATTAAGCAGCATATTCTCACAAACTGGAACTGTTTTCAGTTAATAAACTGTCTCTTCCGGAACAAAATTCAGTTCTGCACTTTACCTGGTCTGGAAGAACTTTTCTTACCATTGTCACTCCATAGACAGATCACTACAGGTTGAAATAGCTTGACTTCAGTGGTTTACTGATTATCTTTGTAACAAGTACATATCTTTGGAAGTACAAATATACTTCCATCATTAATTGCGATTCTAATCGTTTGTGCACCCTGCATGGATGTCCCCAAGGATCTATCCTTGGTCCTTTCCTTTCTTGCTTTACATCAATGATTGTCACAATTCCTCGTCTCTTCTTAACTGAACTCTTGAGGTTTCACTCGCCGATGATACGACCATCTTTCACTCCAGCTCCGACGCTGCTTCTCTGGTAGAAACTCTCAATTCTTAGCTTAGGGTGGTTTCTTCATGGTTTAAAGCCAATAAACTTTACGGTAAACCACAGTAAAACTAATTTCATTTCCTCCACCAAGTTGTCACGTTCTCAGAACATCCACTTGCTTCCTCTTGTGATTCATAATATCTCGATTAATAGGGTCTCTTCTGCCAAATTTTTGGGTGTTATTATCAATCAAACCCTTTTTAGGAACATACCTCTTTCATTAACAAAACTGTCATAACAACGGTGTCTTATCCAGATTATGTTTCCTTATTCCGATCCGACTACCTCTTTGGTTTTACTGTACAATTCTTTTATACTTCCGTCTGTAAATTACCGCAACATCGTTTGGGCACGCATAACTGATAACAAAATGAACGCTTTGCTTTTCACTCAAAAAAGGCCTATTTGTACGTTCACCTTGTCACACTCTCTCAAGCCCACACTGCGCCCCTTTTTGCACGTTTAGGCACCCTCACTGTCACTCGACATCAACAACTTACACACTGGTATCTTCATGTTGAAATATATCAATAATATTCTTCCTAGTACGTTTTCTTCGTACTTCACATTGGTCAATGAAATCCACTGTTACTCCACTAGATCCCATAACAATATGTTCATTCCTTTTACTCGCACCGTCTACTCAATTAATTTAACACCCTTCGCTTTTTTGGACCCCGTTTATGCAGTGCCATTCCCGATGACATCTGAACGAAATCGTCCGTGGGTCAGTTTAAGACCTATAATAAAAGAGCCCTCCTGTAACATTATGTTACATAGCTTTGATCTTCTTCTGTATTTTGATTAATATCTCCTTTATTCTATTTCTCTTTATCGTCATCAAATATTGAAATTCTTGTAGCTTTCTGCCGTCAGCTATTGTCATGTCTTTTGTGTCTTGTTCTTCGTGTGTTTTTGTCTTCTAGTTATTCGTGTTGTTCTGGTTATGTCTTTTGTCTTAAGGGCTGTTTATACAAGCCTCTGCTTATTCGACAGCCTCATGCTCTTTTTTTCTACCTTCATGTTACATGGACTACTTTTCTTTATCTTATCACAAGTTTACTTACTCAGCTTTTCCAATTTCAATGTACCAAGCTTCTTTAACTTCTGATGTATTTTCTTAAACTTATCCATTTTGCCAATTTCTACGTGCCTTGTTTTCTTAATTATCAACGTATTTAAAAAAGAGTATGGAATAAACGTCCTCTTTAATTGAAATTGAAATTGAAAATTGAAACAAACAGATATTTCAAAGAGTTGTCTTTGTTGTGTACAAGATTATTGCACGATAGGCTTACACTGCTTCGGCAAAGAAGTGCGAGCGCAGTGGAGGTTTCGAAAAATGAGGTTTCAGCTGGAGCCTAGCGGGACATAAGGGGGAATTTAAAAGAACTGCATCCAAAAATTACATTGCCTTGCCTGTAACTTCCTATTATTTAAAAGGAAATTTGGAAAAATACTATTTATATCGTAAAAACTGTCAAAATTACGCTTATAACAAACCTCATGTCAATTACTTTGAAAGTTGGACAGAAATGCAGTAAGCAATATTAATTGCATTTTATCATTCATGCACTTGCAAATGTAACCAGTGGAAATATTTTCGGGCTCATAATACTGACATTACTGACACGTGTGCGACAGCACGTGGGTATATACATATCCAAATCTAAACATCTTGTGCTAGCACCCAGAAGCCCCAGTGTAGCATATACGTCAACAAGTTATGAGATTTGTACTTCCAAATGGTCTCTGCTATTTGAAAGGAACTGTGCCTCACAAATTTGGACAGTATTAAAATTGTGAGATGGACTAAGCGCGCATTACTATGAAATTTAGATAGATTTGACCACAAGATTTCTCTGTTTTGTGATAGGACGTGGCATTCTTTTTCAAAATTGAAGTGCGGTTCAGGAAAACTTTGGGGGCTGATCATCTGTAGAGGAACCTTTTTCTCCAATAACTGAGCACTTGACTGTCACAAGTGTCAGTGTGACCTCCAACCCAAGTTCTGTTAAGTGTTAGAGACATTCGTTAGGAGACAGCTGCACGGCATCTGCAACTTGCTTTAGTCAGGCAAGCCGGATCCATTTCAAGTCCTCTCCATCACGTCATCCAAAAGGCAAAAAGGCTGTGCGAAGGGCAAGGCGAGCGGAAAAGGAATTGAGAGAAGCCAAACACGGCCAAGAACGCCGGCGTGGACAAACTCACTACCTGCGTCCTGTCAAATTATCGCTATTAGGCCCACTAGTAGATCTTTTTGAGATGCGTGGATTGGATGATTTGCTCAAAAGAAAAAAGGTCCGAGATACCAGCGGGAGTAGGTTGTATTTCTGACTTCTGAAAAGGTTTGACAAAACGAGGCCCTCCAAATGGCTCTATTTTGCAATTTAGTGTTGGCATCAATTTTCAAATTGGTTATGGGTTTCATGACCTTCGGAGGGGGGGGGCAATTATCTTTGGATAGAAACATCTTCAAAGGTTAAAGGTCAACCCACTAAAATGAACATAAAAGAAATCTATGGCAATAAGTTTTAATTTGATGTAGATTTTTTTCCCTCATTTTTTAAGTAAGGGCATTTATCACTGACATATATGGCAGCTTATTTACGGTCTGCCACCACGGACATATTTTCTATTGGCGTGGCGACATGCTACAGTTCATTATAAAAGAAAAAGAAGCTTACATTTTAAAGAGATCGTTAACTTGCATGAGCCTGGGGTAGCATGGTTTGTTGTTCTGACTAACGTTTGTATGGAAATACCCAAAACAGTTCAGTACAATGTTTGTACACAACCTAAAAAGGGTTGAAGTTCATTGGATCGGAATGAACTAAGTGTTTATTAGTTCCAAGGTGGGAACATCACGTGATTTGTGTCGTTAGCGGAAAAAGTCTACATCAAGCCCTCATTATAGCGTTTAAAATTCTGGACATGATGAAATTTTTTTAAATTTTGGTCCGAAATTCTGTAAACCTTGGAACCAATGAGACTGATGGAAGCAATGTCACAAGAGCCAAACTCCATATTAATCTTGTTTGTTGCCGCGGCAAATATCAATAAACGTCGCTAAATCGAGGTGATCGAAGTAATTGGGCAGAAGTTTCTTTAAATTGCTTAATTTGACCCATTTTTTGACGCTTTTAAAATGAACCAGGCGAAAAAACCACATCATGTAAGACCCAATCTGCGTTGGAAATACTGAATAAAACATATAGTTTTATTTCCTTGTAAACCCTGCTGATGTGATCGGCACAATGACAATGCCTGCTTCTCGTAGAACTGGGTTCGCTTTCATGAGAAAAACCTGCACATAAGCATATCATAATGCTGCGTTGAAACTGACACGAAAAAAGGAGGTCAGCTATACCCATCTTTAGGAATGCAAATTTGAGAGAGAATCAGTTTATTGAGGACACGGAGTATGAGTCCTCACAGCATTGTTTCTGGGTTAAAGGTTGCACTTGGCTCGCCGGAGTTTGGAAGGCCTCGGACATCGAAAAGCTGGTTCATGTACTTACAAAAGAACGTGTGCATTTAATGACAAAAACAAATCGGTATATATTTCCACTGTAGAATTCGGCATGGCATAAATACTACTTTCCGAGGTTTTCAAGACACAACAGATTAAAGTTCACCATATATTTTTGTTTTTCAATTTTGCTTCTCGGGAAATGGTTGGCGGTTTGACTACTTATCCAGCGCAACCACTTAGCAGCGCACAAAGCTTTGCAGCATTTTGTCCGAGATCCTGGGGCAGCGGCACTCCGGTCGCGTTGTGAGCAGTTACAGGACCGAGCCTGTTGGCCCACTGGTAGCTGAAGGCACAATTAACGGACAGTAATGCCGTACGTGGTAGTCTTTCACACGGTGGGGCGAGCAACCAGGCCCAGCACTCCCCGGGCTGGCTGTGCAGCATCCCACTTTCTCGCTGCTCTATGGTTAGTACAAAACTTCCAAACACATTGGATACACTGTGTGAAAAGGGCTATTTTGTCGGTCTTCACTTAAAACAGCCCTTAATATATGATAGGTTTTGTTAAAATCACTTACTCCCAACTGTGCTTGCTTCCAGTAGACCAACAAACCTGTAGATTAGTTGGATCAAATTTAATATTGTCGCCCATTAACACTGTCTTGTACATGTTCAAGGCCCATTGTGCTGCAAGAACGAAACATGCAAGTGTATCACAGGAACAGCTTGAGTTTTCATCATTTCAGTTTGTACACAATCCGTTTCACATTGGAAAATCGAACGTATATATATTCACATTCATATTCACAATTCTGGTATTACAAATACGTTGATCCCCACGCTTATTGGACCCTGTCACGACAAGGGGATATAATGTAAGTGATCAGCAATATCAATTTGGCTCTGCGTCGGAGATGTAAATTTTATTCCAGGATTTGACGTCTGCAAAAGTACTTTGGAAGTTGTGGATTCGAGTCTCATCCCAGCAAGCTCTTTTTTTTCGAACCCCTCGGACAACAATGAAAACACACACTGTGCAGTTAGCACTTAATTATGAAATTCTTTATAAGCAGTAAATTTGACACTGGATCGTTCCCTGTATTCATTTTTGGTGGTGTTCAAAAATGGATTATTGCAGGAAATAGCCTCTTGCTACACTGTGTTTGCATTACAGGTACATTTACATGCACTTTGTTTTGGAGACATTTTGTAAATGATTTACATTTACAAAATTGTAAATGGTGTCCATAAACTCTTCAGTTGACCTGTTACCATTATCACAACTGTGTGAGAATACACAGTTTTCTAGCAATTTCCAAGTAAATTGTCAGTTCTGCCTGTCATAAATAGGCCCAGGTCATTAATAACACTGAGCTGTGGCACTACGACTCAAATGGCACTTTGAATTGTTATTAATAACTAGTGCTCTAGGGCCTTTGTAGAAGCCCAAACAATATTCATAAACAGATAAATGATAATGTGTTGCACACAGGATGGGTCGACTGCCCAGATTTTGGTGCCCCGCGTTTAATAAAAAAAAAACTCACTGAGGCGTTCACACACAAAAACCTGGTTGTGTTCGCATGCAGTATTTTAAACTTGTTATCTGCTTATAAACTTCCATGCAAGGGTAAAACTTAGTAGGGGCGATTGAAAATGGTGGGATGGGGGATTGTGCGCCGTAGCTTGGGTATTCAAGCGGACTGGATTTCTTTTATTTCGCCATCACTATAATCACAACTGCTTGGACAATTAAACCGGTGCTAATTTATGTGATTCCCGGCTGAGCCATCGCGACGTCCATCCACCCAGTCGTCTTGCACAGCACTTTCCGCGCTCCGAAAAAAAACCTTGGAACCCGCCCAACTTCAGTGCCACTAAAAAGTATCACATTGTAGGCCACTTCCGGCCGACAGGCAAGACTTAAAGAAAATAATTGTACTGTTCATGTACATTCTGTGCACGTGGGCCCAATCACGACTTGAAGACGTGCACAAGGTTCAAAGGTCACACAATTCGCTAAATTTGATTGGAGAATTCACAGATCCCTACAATTCAACCACGGCAATTTATCTTCTAAGTATCATTGGTTATCTTGATCGAGTTTGGATGAGCGTGTAAAGTGTAGTGAGAATATTTTCAGAAACACAAAAAACCCAATGTTCAGGGGCTTGTTATCTTTGACCCGGTGTGACGTTATTTCCTTCAATAAAACTGCGCAAAGCCCAGTTCGGGCGGTGGGTGACGAGCGAAATTTTCTCTGTTACACAGTAAGAACGTCCCAAAACATGATTTGACATCACGTGCTCTACGCATGCATACCGATTGGATACCGAGCTGTCAATCAAGGAAATGGGTGCGGTGGCTAAAGAACAAAACTCCAGTCGTGTTGGTAGGCGCTCCAGACCGTATGTGCGCTTCATTTCGAGGCAGTTGGAAACGTGAAACTTGAAGCGATATAAACAAATTATTTCTTGACGGATTTTGGGTGAAAGCGATCGCTGGTGGACCTAGGTGAGCAAGATGGGTCGCCGACGCTGGTCTGAGGCGCAATTCCGTGCACTCTGGTTTCTTCTTGTAATGATATCAGTTGGGAACACAGGTACTAAGACCAGTTTTTATTGCTGTCCTGTTGTGTCATCGTTTTAATCTTTTGCTAATTCATACTTTAGACCGTTTTTGCGACTTTTGTAATGTGAGTAATTTTTGACTGAAATCGATTTATTCCGCCAATGATCGTAAAAAGGAAACAGTCATTGGAATTCGTAATGTTGCACTCGTACTTAATACAATCGCAACACCACAGACATATAAAAACTATACTCGCATAAAATGACTTCAATCAAACATGCACATACTGTTACTGTTACAACAGATGCACATTTTACAGTTTATACATCAAAACTACTCACCGTTAAAAACTCGACCAGCCGATGGCATGAAGCTATCTGTGAAACGGTTGGTCCTAGCACCTACTGATTTTAGCGTTCTTCCTAAAGGCATCATGTCATGACATTCATTAATCTGGTGCAGCATATCCAGATCAAAGCTTTTAATCCGCTTCCTCATTCTGTTACTGCAAATTGTCTGCATATCGTCTAACCTACCTCCGATTATCCGCGATGCCCTTTTAGTTACGCGATTGAGTATTTCGATGTCACTTCAATGTGGCATTGATCCAGAAAATGTTAAGGCTACTTAGGCAAGATTCAATTACACATCTACAAAAATAATCAAAATTCATCTACTCACGCCGATGATTCCAGGCTACAGAAAAATACATCCAATGTTGGGCCTTTTTCAAAGTTTCAGACACTTGAATTGACAAAGATAGAGTGTTTATGATAAACGTACCGAGAAATTTAAAACAATCTACAGCTTCCACATTTCTTCCGTGAAATACAAATAATTCAATTTGACCTTTATTTCTACGAAAGTCAATTTCACTTCCTTAGTTTCATCAACATTCAAGATAAGATGGTTCTATTTAGACCATTTTACAAATGGTAGTTATTGACGTCAGATTCGTCGCCATTACATGTTAAACCACTGAGGGTAGTATCATCAGCAAGTGTTACCATCACACCAGAATAATCCCCACTTTGCAATCGTATATAGGTAAATGAGAAAGACCACAAGCCTGCGGTGTTTCGGAAATATCTGTATGGTTCTTTACTATTTCGTATCTATTGTAAATCACCATAAGAGAAATAAACGACGTCACAAAACATCGTTCATCAACATGGTGGCTTTCTCAATAACACTGCGTCCTGCAGGAGGCTGGCAGTAAAGATAACGAGACTTTATTAAACATCAATCAGATTACTTCCAGTTTCCACTCCGCACTCTTTTGATATTTTCAAAGGAGTTCCCCCCTTGTGCATGATGCTGCCAGATTGAAATAGGTTCCTGCCACTTCTGGATCCAAGGGGAGATGCAAACGGGCTATCGCGGCGATGCCACCCCTGACAAAATAAGGCAGTATTCTTTCGGGGTGTATGCGAGAAGGACGACTTTTGACAGTTGTATTTTGTGTCCCCTCAAAGCGTGCAAACAAAAGAGTCGCTTTATTTAGGCTCACCTCTCAATCGGCTCTAAAGATTGCGTACCAAATTTTTTTGTTCCCTCCAGATTATTTTCTTTCTCTGAACATTAACCAAGTTAATGCTTGATTCAGCCCGATTCACTGATGTTAACACCATGCAATGACATCACTCAAAAGTGACGGTTTCTATGGTGTACTCTTTACGACACACATGTCTCTCTCTCTCTCTCTCTCTCTCTCTCTCTCTCTCTCTCTAGCCTCCCTCCAGGCGACGCAACTACACGACACGACGGCTCCCTTACGTCGTGTCGTCGGGTCCTACCGTCGCGCCTTTTTGCCATTGCGTTTGTACACACACGACGCGTCGTACTGTCTTAGGTCCTTTCCTTGTTGCATTTTTTCTGCCTAAACGTCACCCCTTCCGTCGCCCGTCTCTTTGTACCGTTGCACGTCGCGTCGTATGTCGTGTCGGGCATCGCGTCGCCTATTTCGTCACCAGAAGCACGGCTCGACGCACGGTACGACGCACGAGTCGAGTACTTTCGCCCTTTGTTTTATGTTGTTTATAGAGGGCACCTTTACTTTTTTTCATTTCCGTCCCCGTGCTTGCAAAGTACATGCTATTCGCTCTTTGGTGTTGTTTTTTTTCTTGTTATCTCATCCATTCATCAATTAGGATTGTTTTATTGAAAAACTGAAAAAAATAGCGAAAATTAACCCTAACACTCCTCAAACCTCCAACAGGTGAAGGATTGAGGAACAGGTGAAGGATTGAGGAAGGTTAGGGTTAATCCGCATAGGCCTATGTAGGAAGTGCTCTCTCCCAATAAGTGGAAGCCCAGATTTGTAACCTTATAGAAACCTGTATTTCCTGTAGTCCATTCCGGCAATTTCTAAGTAGTACTCCCAGTTCTCCAGACAATTTGTCTGCAATTGTACGGCTGCAATTTGGACCACAAACCTGCTCTATAATACTCTCAGAATATTTCGTCTTAGTCTTCCTTCAGGTCAGTCTTCCTTGTTAGCTTCATCAGCTCCACACTCTCAATGATATTAGTCCATGTTTCTGAATCCAACATTGTACAGGCGCTAATATCATTGTGACGGTGTCTTTCCTTCAAGTCTGTTTGGCCACGCACATATTTTCTCACCAGATCTGCATGTTACATTAGCAAGCACGTAATAATGATTAATGTATTGTATCTTAGAATGGATTTAGAAATAAATATTAGAGAGATCCAAATTAGAGCAGGAAAAGCTAAAATATTGTGGCTGAAGCTAAATATTTCCTGGAGACACTGCTGACATTTGGTCACGACGCTCTTTGTAATTACATTTAATTACCCCCCCCCCAAAAAAAACCCACCTTTTCTTCAACAACTCGCTCTTAATGAAAACACAAAATAGGAACGCATGAAAAAGAACAATAGAAACAAGACCTGCTACCAATTCGCTCTTTGCACGCTGCCGCCACAGGCTTGTAGAGCCTCATCCTGGCAGCTTTACACGATGATTCCCGTGTTTGTTTCGTAGTAATTTGGGGCATGCTGCGTTAGTTCTTCTGCCATGTATACCATATGATTGAATAATATTTCAAAAGCTACGCTGACGCGATTCTGACACGATTGCACAAGCTGCCAGTTCGAGACTCTGCATGCCCATGGCGGCAGCATGCAAAGAAATAAAAGCATGTACTGTGCAAACACGGGGAAGGGAAATGAAAGAAAACAGCAAAGGCGCCCTCTATAAACTTTGGTGTACTATTTACGACACACATTTCTATCTCTGTCTCTCTATCCGCCCTCCCGGCAACGCAACTACACGACGCGACGGTTCCCTGGCGTCGTGCCGTCGGGTTTCACCGTCGCCTTCGTACCATTACGTTTGTACACACACAATGTGTCGTGTCATGCGTCGCGTCGTACTGTCATTTCCTTTCCTTTCCTTGTTGCAATTTTTCCCGCTTAAACGTCGCCCCTTCCGTCACACTGTCGTGCGTCTCGTCGTATGTCGTGTCGTGCGTAGCGTCACCTATTACGTCGCCTGAAGCACGATACGACGCACGACACCACATACAATGGGACGCACGACGGTGCGTCGACTACCACTCGACCCACTGAATCTCCGTCCACTGTTGTTAATGAGCCGTTACAGAAAACCAACTCCTTCAGCACCTCCCCAAGGGCGGAGGGGCAACGGGTGCCATGTCCCCGAAAACCCTATGAGGTTTTTTTTTTGAAAATCAATCAGAGTGAAGATATAAGCCTTAAATTGAACTTAATTGTTTGGCATGGACAGAGCTGCTTAATTGTGACTAGTGCGACCAGTTCATGGAAAAAGTGCACTGGGGATACTGCTTACTTGTTTGCCCCACCTTCAATTTGGGTCTGGAACCAGCCTTGCACTGCTCTAGTGCGCTACCTCATCCAACTGGTACCTCAGTAATTAAAATTTACATCACAATACCAGGATACAAGTAGACTAGTATACGGCCTTGTATACGTGCAAGGATAATTTCATAGCATTATCCAAGAGGATGGAACTGCTTGCCCGAAGGTATTATGAAACAGATGGGGAAGATGAGTGTACTGACTGTGGATTATCAGAAAACATGTCATGAGATCAATCATAATGCGTTGTTAAAAACTGGTCTACTTAGAGTAGACATTCTTTACTTAGCCTTTAAAGTAAGAATTTTGAAGCACGATAAATCACGGTTTCCTCTTAATGGAGCTACAGTTTGTACCAAAGTAGTAACCCGTTTTTCGCAATCCTTGAATGTCGTCAACGTCCAAAAGCATTATGAAAGAAGGTATATTGACAAGAATATAATATATAACCAGTGCTCTGTGCTCTGGCAATCACATATTTCAGAGCAATATTCTTGTCAATACTGTGATCACAATGCTACGCAGCCCTCTCCTATTTCTATGAAAGAAGGTATTCTGTTCTCACCGTCATTGTGTACTCGTAAAGTGTACTATAACTAGAAGCACAAGGGGGGTAAAAAAATACCAACCTACTCTTTATTAACAGTTCATGTCCTTTACTTACACCTAAAAAACAGAACCAACTTCTGAATCCACCACCACTTCGGAATCCACCATCACTTCGGAATCCACCACCCCTTCGGAATCCACCATCACTTCGGAATCCACCATCACTTCGGAATCCACCACCACTTCGGAATCCACCATCACTTCGGAATCCACCACCCCTCCGGAATCCACCACCCCTTCGGAATCCACCTCCACCTCGGAATGTACCAGCACTTCGGAATCTACCACCATTCTGGACACGACTACTGGTGAGTGAAGAATAACTTTTTTCCAAGCCTTCAAATGAGCAGTATTGTGCGACATACCGCTTTTTATTTGTTGTCTGGTTTAATCAATGATCCGTTGACTGTTCAAATCAAAACTGTAACTCGCAAAACAAAATCGTATTGGAAAACAAAATTCTAGCCCAAGTCTCAATGTTGGCGGCGTGCGAAGTGCTTTGCTGCGTTTGTTCGCTAAACTTCGTTTGTCAATTGCGCCGCGCGGACGTACGTAAAATTCTACGAAATCTTTCCATTTTCTTGGCAAAAATGACTCACAAAGTATCCATACCCTTTGACTTGGCCACCAAAATCTTCAAATGATGTAGTGGTAGGACTGAGGTAGGACACGATAGGACACAAGGTACGACGACACGTTTGTTTTCTTCAAATTCCTCTTATGCCTAGGCATGTTGTGTACAACAACAGTAATGGCTCTGGCTATGGCAATAGTAAAGTGTATACGTGCACACATAACAGGAGAGGAGTCCCTGTATGGAAACGTAAGTTAAAAGATATCATGTCATGACATTGTGTGTGTGAAAAGTCACCATGATTAACGTAATCAAAAACTATAATTAAACTAAAGTAAAATTGCCCATGTGTATTGTCATTTTCACTTGTCTGTGGTTTATAGTTCCCTTGTGACTTTGTCACTTAAGGGATCCTACCCTACATTTAATTTCCTATTTACATGACTTAAACATGTTTTGAAAGCTTTCGTGGGTTGTTCTGTCCCTAAATTACATTTGGAGGGCATGGAGGGGGTATTAACTAAGTCTTTCAGGCAAACATTGATGTATGCCCTAATGATGCTCACATTTTTAAGTCTTGTTAAATTGCCAGATGCTGATGAAGCAGTGTGTGCCATACAGTGAGGTAACAGTGGGTTCATGGATGAAATGCTATGACTAGCGTGATTTAGCAGTCTACGAAATCATGCCATATAGAACTGCTGTCATGTGGGGTTGAAAGCACACCGATTTCAAAGTTGAACAGCCCCCAAACAACTCAATGTGATCCTGTTACATATTGTAGCTTACTGAGCTGTTCAAGCTTACTCCATTTAATTGTTCCATGACTAGGCCATCTAACTGCTTTGAAATTATTTAGAATGTTCCTTACCACCTGGATGATGAGTAATGGATGAAAGAATACATAGGCCTACACAACAGTGCGGGAAGCAGCAGGGTTCTCAGTGTACTGGACTGCAAACTTGTGTTTTTTTTCTGAAACTCACCCTTAAAAGCTTGATGTGCTCATTCCATCACAAGTGTATGAACAGGTTATGGAGATTAAGGACTGACACTGGACAATAATTGGACGATGATAATAGCTAGTATAAATTATTGTTACGAGCCCAGCTTGTAGAGAGGCAGTGTAGGAGGCAGGCTACTGGAATTTTTCAATGGCTTGCAAGCCCACAAGCAGTACAATTAGTAATGGGACCTTTGAAGAAATCATTTTTATTTAAAATGTTGTGAACAACTACATGGGACTTCTAAACTTGTCAATTCATAGATTCAGTATGGTTGTATTCCTAAGGCATACATATGATGTATGTACATTGAGATGCCGTTACATCCTCACTGATGTCGCATGCTTCTATTGAAATAATGAAAATGTTGGTAGGGCAATAAAGGAGTTAATAAACCTTTACCCAAGTGGATATCATCACTTATGCACAGCACTCTTGCAAGTAGTTACGTGTAGGTTGTGTCTTTGCAGAGTTTGAGTGTTATTTATCAATGAACACGATGCTTTGTGCTATTGCTAATGTGCATTCTGCACATTATGCATAAACTTGGAGAGAAGTAAAGAAGTCAACCGCCAGCTCTTCTTTTTTGGGGGGCGGGGTGCCATCTTCCCAACCCCGCTCTATTTAACTATTATTTCTTTTTACTTTCAATGAGGGAAAACTTGAATGTTGATGTAGGAAAGATCAAAATCATGAGGTTACGTGTAACAACAAAGATGTGAAAAGGTCCAATCCACGTGCAAGTTTTTATCAGAAAAATTGTTGATGTTTAATTTTTGTATATTTAAATTTTCATGCTCAATGTTGATGTGAAATCAATTTAATTATGATTTTAATGCTAAGTATTGTCATTTTTGCCTTAGACCACGAAAGTAAAAGGCAAAGAAATAAAAATATCTCCTAAGTTCATTAGTTGTGTAAAGACCATGACTGCTACTCCACTTTATCTCGTATTTCAAGTATACATTTTTTCCATTGAGCCTCCTACACAAAATGTATTCAATATGAGACTTATCTTGTCGTTCGTTGGTGAATAACACCCCGTGCTAGCCACATCTGGAAAGCTTCTCAGGTTGGGTTTTAGGTGTAGTGAGAATTTGCTAGGGCATGATTTATTTCGCGAGTTACAGTTTTTTGAGTTATTTAAACCTAGAACAATTATATCACAACCAGCTACAACTAGAATTTGAGTTATCAGAATCCTTTTAAGCATCTTTCCGTTTTGAATACCTGACTTATTCCATGACTTTATTTGTTGACATTAAAAGCAAGGCAGGCCAAATAACGGCAGTCTAAATTTTGACTGTTATACGTACGTACATATACCTGTACATATACCGCCCCCAATATTCGTAGTCGGTCGCTTATTTCAAAACAGTATTGTTTTTTGAGAATTTGTTTTATGATATACAAGTTTGTTTTGTGAGTTACGACTTTGTTTTCCGAGATTGCTTGCTTTGTTTACTCCTTAGAAAATGATACTCGTGGTTTGCACTGTCTTTTTTGCCATAGAGTTCTCTTTTGTTTTCATTAACACTTGTCTTCCCTTTTTTGTTTTATTTATATTTTATTGATTTATATTTTTAAATTTTTATTCCATTGTTATTAATTTTCCAGGTTTTTCTCATTACATTGATTTATTCTTTATATGATTGGTTTTCTCAGTGGTTCATTTTTTATTCTTTTTTCTTTTTATTTGTTGCTCTTAGTTACTATGGTAGGCCTCCACTGCCCCAGGCTTATTTAAACTAGGCTACTCGATCTCCACCAGACGTTCCACACAATACGGATGAGCCAGAACTTACCTCCAATTTCTCATACATTTTTGGGGTTCTGTCTTCGCTGTTATTTCCCTCTTCATCACCACAAACTCTGCAGAGCGATTTAGTCATCTTGAGACACTGATTTTTTTACACGTAATTTGTACAGCAATAAGTAGTATAGCAATGGCCGGTAAAGCGCACATGCGCATAGCTATGTTTACCGCGAAAAACATGAATAATTCATGTTTTCATGGATTATTGCACTTCCTCGCTACATATTTGGTTCGGACATAACTTTCAAACGCATCAGATACACATTACGGAAACAGCCATTTTTAATATTTAATAGTTTCTAAATTTTTTGAAAAACCATCTACTCCCAACTTCGCTTTCTCCCAACTGACTAATAAACCTAAATATTTGTTGGATCAAATTTGGTATTGTTGCCCATGAGCACTTGTAATCTAATGCCTGCAACCTACGCAGATTACAATACTTTGATATGATACATATGATTACATATGACCAACATTGATTGACCCTTGACATCGTCTACGTAAATTAATATAACAATGTCACCAGTTACGTCATAAACATTGTTCGAAATTGCCTAATAACCAGTGTTATACTGTTTATGTATTAGAAGCATGCTTGGAATTGTATATTTCATCAATTTAAAAATCAACTACAGCAACAGGACCTCAAAGTAAAAGATCACGCAGCAAGCTTCTGAAATCCTCGCGCATTTCTGTCACTGACTGCCCTATCACGTTTTTGGGAGAACGATTCCTAACGAAAACCATCCCAAGATACGCTTATTTCCGAATTTGACATATAAACATTATGTGCTCTTTAAGTTATGGTGGAAAAGTCACCTGGATGTGGGTGAAAAGAATTTGTTTTGTTATCACTCCCAGATGGCCCTGTTTGTGCACATTTGCTTTCACTTCACGTGACTACGTGAGAACCAGAATGGATAACTTTGCAAAGTTCCACCAACTTGCAGTCGTTGGGTTCTCTATTCAGTCGAGCTGACCTAACGCAGTGCTCGTCGTACATCTGCATGTATGAAAGATTATAAAGTCTATAGATAAACTTTATCATACGTGCACATTATTCTTAAAATGGTTTACTGAAACTGTAAACTGCGAAATGGATTTTGTTCTTATTTCATTTCAGCCTTTACTTAAAGACTTTAATACAAAATAATTTTATTTCCTAAGTTTTCATGTGCGTAAGAGAACGCTGAGTTGTAATGTGGATTTTCAGAAGTAAGAGGTCAGTTTTTGGCTCGATGTTTCTTTTTCAGTCCAAGCAAAAGTTTTTATTCTCTGTAAAAAATGCTGCTAAATATTTACAAAGGCATTTTGAAAGTTTTTTTTTAAAGAAACAAACAGATATCTGCATGTTGTTTTTTTTTTATCCAAGCGCGCAATCAGCGTTCGTCTTTCACGCTCTGTTGCAATCGTCGCGCGAACATTTGAGACGGGTCTTGTCAAGTGAGGGCATTTTGTATTTCTAAGACATTAAAAGGATTGATATAGATTTTTACAGACCCTTTTCGCTCACAATGAAAATCGCGTTATTTTACCACCTTTGAGGTAATAAAAACACTGCATTACCGAATAGATCCATTTGGATCACACTGTTTCTAAAACCCTTTTCAAAAATACGTTAGTAGTCCCGCTGAATAGAGCGGTCGCTGAATTCAGCGATTGCCGATTTCTCCACTAAAATTTGTAGGCGGTCTTGACAATATAAGTTGCTATGAGCCGCGTAAAATATTCAATAAAGCACCAAGCCATATCAGCAGAAGTCAGATCTGGGACATTTTGTTCCCTATTACAGATTCTTTGAAAATGTCGGAGAAAAGTCCTCTATAAAAGGAACAAAGATCATTTACATATGCATCATCTCCTCAGGATAAAAATATTTTGGGTAAAATGTCATTCCTAAATTTATCAGAATTAATAGCCTTAATCTTCCGAGAGGAAAACGTCTTCATGGACAATGTTGGCTTGGAAAAATTTAGAGAGCACATAACTGCAAAGTGATCGGAAAGCAACTGATCAGATACAAGACAATTCAGAATGGATTTAGATTGTCTTGTGATAACCAGGTCTAATGTATGACTATGCACATGAGTGGGAAATTCAACATGTCGTCTCAAATTAATTGATTCCAACAACTGGCATTAATTAATCCATGCTATGTCCCTAACACGAAAACAAGGGTTTTCACAAAAACAACAGGGATGTGCTTTCGCAATTGCTCGTCCATAACATGGCCAAACGTTGGTCTTAACCAAGCCTGACACCCTGAATGTTCTTGAATACTTGGTCTGGATTAAATAAAGTTACATTCAAAATTGATGCATGGAGGGTGACAGAAAATAACAAATTTCATACCCATTTATCTGTTTTATACGGAGCTCTGGAAGTGCCATCAGACTTTTCGAGATCCTGACATGTTTTTCTCGGGATGACCATATAATAAAGGCAAGATGTCGACATCCTGAGATAATTTATCAAGGAATAAAGACATCATAAAAGTTGGATGACGAAATCCTGAGATAATTTATCATTGGATTGTGAGAACTAAATCAGTGCAAAGCCAAACACACAAATTTATTTTAATTAAATAATTTATTACCTATTTACAGTCATAGTTCTGTACAATTCCTCAAAAATGAAGATATTCATAAAAACTGACGTCAGCGAATTGCTTTGAAGTTTGATTAAAGAACTACATTAGACGCCAAAATACCAAACACTATGCTTTGAAGTTACAATCACAAGAAAATAGAACTACAGGAGTGTAAATCAAGACAGCTTCGACAGCAAAATATTCCACCACTACACCACAAGTAATTACCGATAAGTGAAGCAAAATTTACTACTTCCAAGTTCAAGAGAAAATGTTCACCCGATACTAAGGGTAAATTATGCCACACAGAGTAAATGGTGCCACACAGGCTAAATAGTGCCACACAGGCTGAAGTATCGTACACAAAGTAAATTATAAAACCAAGCCTTTAATACAGTGTGAAATAACAGTTTATCTTGGCCCGCATTGGCCTCGGACGTCTACGGCAGTCGTAGCGCTCCGCCAAACAGCTAGCCATGCCCTCACTAGACACAGCACAGAACAGTGGAGAGCATCTTGGCCGGACCCAAGGTAGTAAAACTGCCATAAGGTAGGGCTCTAGTTTGTGGCTTCACGGTTCTCTGCAGTCAGTCACCAGTTCCAGGGTCATTTGACGGTTCGCTCAGAAAGGTGAAAAGATGTATCAGCTCACAAAGTATGGCAACCCCAAACGAGCACAAGGCCCTGAGCTGAAATTACTCTTGCTGGATTGGAGAGAGCCTGACCACTGGTGTTCGAATGCTTTACAGCAAGACAACTGACTGACCATGGGTAGCACACCTTCACTCTATATACACCACACTCCCTCACTCTCCAGTGCACCCAATGAAAAGATCACACCTAACTGAAACATCCCAACTGCTTGTACTTACCATTTAAAGTCCACAATCTAGAGCCCCAAGCACCTTGTGTTAAATGCAAATCAATGACATCACACTTGAAATGAATATTTAAATCAATCAGCTTCTCTTGTTGCAGCCAAAATTGGGAAACTCAATAAAACTCTACCTGAAAGAAAAATAAAAGTTGTGATTTTAAACAGTAAAACGGGCTGAGATGTGACATGGATGACGACATCGTAAAAGTTGGATGATAACATCCTCAGATAATGACGATACTCATTAGCTCAGGGTGTCACCATCCAGAGACATCACCAAGTGTTATGTCTTCTTAACAAATTGTAACAGGCGGTGAGACACCATCTAAATAATATCATGTATGGCAACAGGGCAATGCTTTGAAATCTCTACCATCTCAGGCCACCTGTTTTCGAGGTGGTTTGTCAAGGTAGCCATTGAGAAATAATGTCATATCACTTTCACG
>NW_019091483.1:61650-84732 GCF_001949145.1 Acanthaster planci | reverse complement strand
AACCTACCAAAGTTACCCCGTTTGACGGTACGAGAAAACCGTGGTACCATCACCTTTGTCGCTCAGATATGTTAAGTCTGTCTGTGTGTAGCTGGGATGGGTTCGTTTGAGTGAGTCAGTAGTAGAGTGGGTCGGCGTACCTTACGGACGTGGCTTCCTTGGAGGACATTGCCTTGAATCTTCAAACATGGTTATCTTGCATGTTATTTCATGTCCAGATGAATTTGAACGTTGAATGACATTTAGTTTCCAATGGGCACATGGGAAGATGTCAGCTAGGATTTGCAATAATTAAAAAACACTACTTGGTCATCTTCCGTTCTCGTTTACATGGAAGTTATGAAGTCAGTTCCATTTCTCAGGTAAAACTTGAGATTTATTCCTGACTATTTTCTCGATTCCTACAGCCACACCCAGCATTATTGTACCATCTGTACCCGATCAATGTACCCAACCAGGACAGTCGTCCGTGTATGTGGCATGGAATGCAGTGTATGGAATTAACACCAATGGGGCTACTATTAACTGCATTGAGAGGGGAATTCAGGTTTCATTAAGTGGAGGCATCACTTTGGATGTTGGATCTTACACCGTGACCTGCCGTGTTGCAGTTGGTGACTGCGTCTCGACAAATAGTTTCTCGTTCCGTGTCATTGGTAAGACCTTTTCATCGGAGTAGACACCTAAGTCTCCATCACAAAGTGAAGCTTTGTTTTGGAAGAATAAAAAAACTTATTAAAAAAACAAATTACTGTGTGGTTTATGTGGCAGTGAACTATGGTGGATCGAGTCCAAAGATGATTTTAACAAATGAAAGGGGTTCTAATTGGATTTTCGTTTTTTAAAACATGTAGCCCACTCTCTGAAAATGAGTCTTAAGTCGCTATAGCCACTTTTTTATATTGGAAAGACTGAATTGAGTTTTTTTATTTGATGTATCAATCAGTTTGGCATCCTGATGAAAGTGGATACTCCATGGTGGAAAATGTTGTCAGTTCCTATTGATTTACAATGTGCAGAATTATTCTGAAGGACTTTTTACCCCTAAGTGGCTCTGGAGACTTAAGACTCATATTCACATATAGCACACCTAGTTATGTCTCATTTCTTAGAATCATAAAAGGAAAAAGAAAAGCAGAATTAAGNAAAAGTCGAAGAGACGTTCTGAGATTTTCTAAAATTAAGCAAAGGGAGATTTAAAGAGCTAATGCTAATAGTTTGCGGTACCCGCTGCATGTTACACCTGACGCAGATCGGTTGGCCCGCAGTAGCTAATTGGTTTATACGTCTGCATTACTCGGCAGGAAATCTTTGGATTGCATTCCACCCGAGTAAACTAGTGAAGTTTTTCCTAAGCTCTTGCACAAGGACTTAGTATATAAATGTATATGAATGTACATGTATGTCGGTGTAAGTTTCGCTATAATGATGAAAGATAAGAGGTCACACCTGCTTTGACTCCAGCTGTTCACCGGCAACTTCACTGGCAAAGAAAAAGCCACACCCACGCCTCAAGAATGCTCTGACGTCCTGCTGCTTAGCATGCCTCATGCAATGTGCGAGAACCTTTGCGCATCCTGCATGTGCCGAGTTCCGTCAAAAGGATGCCGCTGCCATGCAGAGACGCACCACCTCCTGCTCCAGCATGTAATCTCAAAATAGTTACTTTAAATGATGTATTTTCCATGTATTTTCCTCACAATAGCAAGCAACTTTCTTCCATTTGGAGCTGGAGTTGGAGATTTTCGGCTTTCTAATCAACGGAGAATAGTAAATATTATTTTCTTCAGAGTATACTAGACTATTGGCGCCTCTTGGACTTTTTAAATGTGTTTTTGCTTGGCCTTTTCCTTTCAACAACTGTTCAAATTCTGTGCATACGCTACTAGAGACATCAAAATTTTCTTTGTGAAGCCTGTTCTACCTCTCGGGCGCCAAGTGGACTACTCTGGTAGGACACCTTTTGCATTTGTAATTAACAGGTTATACAGCTACTGAGACTAAATTGCAATCCTCATTCAACAAGCCTTTTTTAAGCCGGTGTGGATATCTTTGACGTGGGAGTCAACCAGATACCACACCAATTCTGAGAAACCTGGCATTATTCTGGAAAGTGTTTACAAACCAGATCCGTTTCTTGCCATTGATGTTATTGTTGGCAATCAATCACTTTTAGTTTATCGGCACCCAAAGGCAAACACCAGGTGCATCAAACTAATCCAAGATCCTAAAACAGTCTCAAGAGTTGCTTGCTTGCGGTCAGTGTTCAGTATCGGGGGTGATTTTGGGCTGGGTTTGTGGGATGAATTTTGAGCTTACATGCAGATCTCTGTTGTTCGCAGATCACTGGGAAACCGATATGTAAGATGCCAAGATGCTTCTGTTTCTCACATGTGTGCCTGGAGAACCTCTATTGATATAACCTGTACAAGCTCTTGCGTACACTAGACAAGGTTAAGTGCGCGTAGTTTTAGACAATCCACCGGCTGCTTCACAATTTTATTAGGCCAGGTTTATGGTTGTCGTGACTGAGATTTTTGTAGTTTTCTATGTCAATGATCATCTGTTGCAGTCTTTGTCACGGGGCTCCTCACTCCTTATGTGTTGTAAGAATTTGGGGAATTCCTTTCAGATTTACGGGGGGGGGGGGTGCAGCAGGAATGTGTGGCATCACAGGACAGCGGGTTAGCGTATCTTTTTTTCCTTGCTTTGCATCAATGAGACCTAGGTTGAATCCCAGCTTGGCTAGGCTTTAATTGCATTTGGTTTCCAGTCCATAATCACTGTCTCTGGTTGGTTCCGCCTACTCTGGTTTCCTCTAGCTGCCTCTAAAACTGGACTTTCTTTTTAACTCAGTTATGTGATGCTGATTGATAAAGGTTATGAATAGACATATAGTTATTGACGCTAATAGCTTGAAGAGCTGAATAAAATAACAGTTTTTAACCCCATGATGCAGTATTATAAAAACGTGCTTTATAAGATGGGTCGTGTTTCATCGATGGGCCTTTTCCATCTGTAATTCCAGGTTTAAGTACTGTTAGTTTTTTGTGGGTCTGTTGTGTTGTTGTCGAGTCATTACATATCCTGTTGCGCAAAAACAAAAGTCGGTGTATCATTCTCGCTAACAAAATGGGGTGTAAATAAAACGCTGTTTACACGTCTATCAATATGCACTGACCAAAAACTGGAAAGAATGGAGCTCTGCAGTTGGCAACCTGACTTACTCCTGACATGTTTTCCTGTTTGCTTTACAGTTCTTTACTTCAAGGAAAGATATTATATCACCGACTATTAGCCCACCGAATTTCTTTCCTTTTTGCAACGAGCTGCATGAGAAGATCTACGTAAGTATAATGTGTAAGAACACAAAAGTAGTGTCAGAAGTTGATCGTGATAAAACTGAATGCGATACCCAAAATGAAAAACAAAGTTATAAGAAGCCTCTAAGTACAGTTTTTGAGAACTTCAAATTTCAGAAGCCTTGCTCAAGTGTTAAGCGCAGGGTTGTGCTGTCTGAGCTCCATAAGGCAGTTGCAACAGCAATTTAAAGATTCACAGGATTAAAAAATTATCAGAAATGAGAGTTATTTGCAAAAACGTTGGCAAAATCTTGACAGGCACTGACATACATTTTTGTGTCTGTAACAAATATTTTTTTCAGCTAATCGTTTGCAAATTAACTTGACACATCGTTTGTTGTTCATTCATTACAGTTCACAGATAATGGTGTTATCATCCTATCCAATGATCAATATCTTTACAAACGAGCTTTCCCCAGCGCACGAAGCAGGTCATTCACTGGCCGAACTAAAATGGTAGCTCCATTTTGGGCAGATGTCAGAGCCGATTTGTTTCCTTCACCGGGGGATGTCTTCTGGCACGTAAGTTTCCAGGACATTTTTGTGAAGTGCAGAAGGCATTGAGTAAGATGCTTTTTCCAGCAATGTTACGGTTAACACTAGTCGAAAGGTCTGAAGTAATTCCAAATAACCAATGAGTAAGACCGACATCTCCAGCAACATTCTATGTGCGGGGAACCTAAAGGCAAAAGGTGTAGGTGTTGACAAAATCTATACAATTGTCCGCTCACATTTTTGGGTGCCATTTTTACATTTCGTCGTACTATTGGGTATATTTTTTATGGCCCACTTTGCAGATTTACGATGAAAATGATCCACGGATGTTGAGTACTTTGAGCGGCATGGTATCAAGACGATATGGTGGTTTTACCGCAGCATGGGCCCTGGTCGTTACATGGAGTCGCATGCGAGCCTTTTCACCTGACACTGTACGTATGCAATATGACGCCATAAGGTCTGTACTAGTTTGAACTTTTGTGTTTTGAAGCACTTACCATTTTTCCAGTGCAATTGCCAACTCCACATTTGTTGTTTACCCGGGTACGATACAGTTAACTACAGTTAAGTTGGCCACATTCAGGGACAATATGGTGCAGCGTAAGCTAGAATGAAATCTGTTTGACAATATTTCCAAACATTAGCATTGATTTTCGTTGAGAGCAGAGATACAATTGACTTTGCCATTGGCTTACATAGCATTCTTTTCATTACGCATATTCCCAGGGTACCAACTCCTTCCAAGCCGTGCTCGTGACAGACTACATTCATGGATACGTCATCTTCAACTATGATTACTGTGACATGAACTGGAATCCCAACCTCTTGGGGAACATAAATGTCATCCAAGGCGTCTCTTGTGGGGGGGTTAGTCCACCAATCTATCTACCTATACCCAGCAGCTCGATTTTCCGCCCAGGAAGGGTCAATGGGAATTATGGAGAGTTAGGGCGCTGGTTGTACCAAGTTGACACCCTGCCAATCGGATTTGTCAATCCGCGCCTGTTTTGTCGGACCTGGCACAGACGGCAGAGCTTTGATTTTCTATTCTACTTCTACTACCTAGCTCTCCGTGACACTTGTCCCTGCAGTTTGTTCATGGCCCGGTTGGACAGAAGATATTCTCCCATCAGTTACTCTTACGTCCTGCCTACTCAGAGACGCCGTGGATTTGGTGGGTATATTTGCTAGGTACTTTTTTTGGAAAAGAAGCTATTTACTTTTCAAGTTAAGAATCTATGATATATCACAGTGGTACAGTTAATTCCGTCGAATGCCATCACTCTCACACTACAACTGGCGACTTGTTAAATGTACACTTGAGGTGAGGACCCTAATCTATTAATTAATACACCCTTTGTGTAATTTTACAATTTTTAATGAGAATCTCTCCGCTATTTTCTTGTAGTTGCCATCTGTTATGTCCGGTTGTGGCAATTCCCTGGTACCCCTGGCCCGCAGTGCTGCTACAACCTGTTCTCCTGTGATCTCCTTTATGACGTTCGAAGTCCTCGGGTTGCTTCTGTCATGGAAAGATACCCGCTCAGCCCCCTGTTTTTCTCGTCTTTCCTGCTCCAACGGTGGTATAGTAAGTAGAATGTAAACTAAAACAAAAAACAAACTTGCAAGTCTTAACACTAAAGGAGCTGGGTTTATTGACCCATCTCACAGCCAGGGTGGGTTCTGCCCCCTAAGAACTCGGCTGTGTTTTGCTGGATTATTTTGAAACCCGACATCTGCATGTCTCATTGTTGTATCATAGTTTGGTTGCTTTGTTGGTCATTTGAAGTTCAGGGCTGTGCGTACCAGCAGGCGTGTATCGATCATTGGAGTGGAAAATGTTTACCTTTTTGGCTTACCCGTCTCGGACAAGTGCGCGCTGCGCAAAACAGTATATCCGATTTCCACAGAATCGATGCCAAAATGACAGAAAACAGTTACTCTATAAATTCTTATACGCTGAGTTCCTTAAGAATTGAACTCTGGCGATATTGGGAAAACTGGTGAAGGGGGGTCGATTTCGCCCCCAGTTCTTTACTGTTAAGCAACGTCAAAAGAGTGTCCAACAAACGGTTTAGTGGAACAAAAATTAGTCACATTAAGCCGAGTCACGACATCTTATGAAATAAAAAGGGCAGTAAGGCTAAAGCCTTGTATAAAAGAATGTTTTTCATTTTATGCAAGGCCAGAGGATGATAACGAAATCAGACGATTGTCTTGCTCAAAATAAATTTGGGGCTTGTAATATAACAATTGGGATTTGAAGACAATGAAACGCCCAACATTCCATTCATTGTTGATGGAATATGTGTCTGGGAGATGCAGTGCTTCATATAAACCTGTCGGCCCGCATTGAACTTCCAGTACTGTAGGCCTATTTCTAAATGTTACATTTCAGTTTTGTTTAAAGTCTGTGTTGTAATTGACAATCGTTTAGTACAGTGTGCTTGCCATTTTATTCTTGTGTTCAGGCTCGACTTGTGACGTATAGTAGAAGATCAGTGTAATCACATATGAACATGATCTTCTGTGGCACCATTCCCTTTGATAATATAACTGTTCAGCGCAATGAACCCAATTCTTTGATTATAATCACAGACGAGGAAGTGCTGGCACGCTACTACTGCTGTGAGGTTTCCACACTCTGCTACTTGTACAAGCAGTATAGACCACTTATGACTTGCCGCAGATACTTCCCACCATTTTGGTGTAAGTGCAAAATCATGCCTAAGAGTCATGCGCAAAAAACAGATTATGTAACATGACTTGTACGTCTTGCTATAAATTCCGTTGTGTTGGCGTCATATAATTGCATGCATACACTGACTCACAAAGATCCCTGATTGGACTGAGAAAGTCCTCTCTTCTGCTCACCCATCGAAATAATTTTAATGTTGTTTGGGTGTTTCACTTGTTTGTTTTCATTTGCTTTTTATGCTGTGCTGTATCTAGCCTGGTATTAGCTTATAAACTGTGCTAAGTTTGCTGTAATGCTTGATGAATGGCCAATCATTTGAAGACTAAAATGATCTTTAATGTATGTCAGCTTTCGAAATTTAGACGATCTAGTTGGATACTTGTCTTTAATTTATTTTTGAAGAGGTGTCAGTTTCTGTCAATAAATACTTATTTATATTGAGCAGGTCTTGCATATTTTGTTTCCTTCATTCTTTTCACCATGTGCTTGGAAAGTCAAGCAGAACTTGTGCATTTTGCAGAATCGATTTACTGTTTGTTTTCCAAAATTGTACACATTTAAACAAAATTTAACATTGAAAATGCCTCAAAAATGCTTCACTTCAGTAACTTAGTTATAACTGTCGCTTATTTCGTAGTCTGGTTCTGGGGAGACCCCCACGTCAAAACGCTGGACGGGGTTGAGTACACCTTCAATGGTCTGGGAGAATACACGATTGCGCTCATCGAAGGTGACGATGGGCAGAAGCTGTTTGAACTTCAAGGCAGAACACGGCGAGCCACCAACAAGGAAACCGGAGAGCTAACTGACGCCACATTCTATTCGGGATTTGCTGCACAGTTTGTCGGAGTTGGACAGGTTTGAGACGCTTTACATTTATGAACACATCTAGTTACATAATCAACAGAGGGAGCCTTAAATTCAGACTCATATGAGCTCATGTAGATTCAGTCTAAAACAGGTCAGTGCCCCTGAACCACGCATTTGTGATATATTTACTTTATTGCATAATGTCTTCAGCTTTTTAATCTTGATGAAAGGAGGTTCCTTGATGATACACATGAGCCCTTAAACAAGTGAATTTAGAGGTTCTTACATATTGAGCAGGTATTTCCGTGCTCTGGCTTCTGAGCCTAACTCTGTACTGTCATAAATTTAAATTTGTCTTCTCATGCTTAACTAACAACTCGGACTAACTGAAACAGATCCATGACGAGAAAATAAGAACGCCCTTAGCTTGAATCTTTGCAATATGGTTATCTCTAAAACAATTGATCTAGTGATTTTCCTTTCCAGGTTGAAGTCAAATTAAACAGCGATGCCACAGATCTGATAACAACAGTCAATGGTGATGTTGTCACTCCCACGACCGAAGGTAGGCTACGTCCTGTAGTGATATGCAGCTGTTTATGATGGATTAGCGATAAAACCCCTCCTGCCAATGGCCCAACTTCTTTCAAACAGAATACGCGAAAATATGATCATATATTCTTTGAATGAAAATTCATCATATAAAGTAGTTGTCCGCCTGTCTTCTACTAGGGCATAAATCATGGCACAGAGAAGGCATGTTATAATTTTTTAATCACCAATTATATAGGAATCTGTAAAACTCGACAGGTGACTTATTGGAACTTGTAAATCAAGTTACATTTAAAGTAGAAGTTTTATACGCCATTGTTGACAAATAATCGTCTAATGAATAAGTAATATTCTGAACCCTTACGAAATTCAACAAATTGGCAGCGTAACAAGAATTTTTACTTAAAGCAATTTAACTTCAAGCACCCAATAATGAAAGAATTTTCTTATCAATATTGCAACGAAAATATAATATACGACCGCGACTAACTTATAACCATGTGTCTATACAGGGGGTGATTACTGCAAAAAATATTCAGTCTATTTCGTCAATATCTGCAAACAGTTTTCACAATCAAACTCAGCTATATTTGTTCATCACGAAAACAAATATATTGAACTGCTTACAAATTTATTTGAGGTCATTAAGTTCCAGAATAGATATGAGCAGAGAATACTAATTTCAGCAATAATAAATTTTCTTTAATTTTATACAAAAAGTGAAGAAATGAGCCTTTCACAGCTTAGGAGAAAACCACTCAGGATACGAAAACCAAACATCGTTTTCCTTTTTGGTATGTCGGATATTGTAGAATTCTTTTTCAGGAATGATTGCAATTGGATATAACTCTTATTTCAGGATTGCTCATTGGCAATTTAACTGTCAGAAGAGAAAATGACACTAAAGTTACTGTCATATACCCTGATGATGTCCAACTTACTGTGGGTGTAAACAACAGCATTGGGGATATCACTGTCCAGCTCGGTCAAACCTATAGGGGGAAAACGAAAGGATTACTCGGTGAGTACATTCCAATTTGTATCAGCAATCAAGTCATCAGTGCCATGTAAGTTTTTGTTGGACTATTGAACCACAAACCTTGTAATGGACATCAGCTCTCCTACCTGTCAGTTCTGCTCCCATCATTAAATTCGATTGATTTCCTCGAGGTAGCAGCTATTGAATTAATAGATGTTGAACTCGATTTGTTTCGGATTAGGCGTTTGGGATGGTGACCAAAGCAATGATGCTCTACGACGGGATGGTACTCAGCAACAAGCCACTGGACAAAATGGAGAAATGCTGGAACGTGATTTCTATAACTTTGGTGAAACCTGTAAGTCAAGCAACCAGAATTGTAGACTACGTGTTTTTGAGAAAATACGTTGTAGTCCTGATCACGGTCAGTGTGAAAGACCCATAAACCAACTCAATCTTCTATGAACTTTTATTTTTCTCTATCACTTAGAGTTCATTGATATGCGTTCAATGCACTCTGAAGGAACTCCTGAAAAGTTTTTCAAAAAATTTTAACATTGTTTCCTGCGGTTCAGCATCCGTAGGTTAAGCAATGAGAATATTTTGGGCAAATGTTTCAGGTGGAACCTTTAGTCATTGTGCAAACATATTGAAAGAGCTTTGCTTTTGATTAAATGATATATTTTATAGTTTGTATCTCAAAATCTCTTGTGTGAGATGCTTATCTGGTTCTGAGAAGACTCAGTTAGCTTGGATCTTTAGGAAAGCAGGTCATAACCATCAGCAGAATAATGACTGTCATCTATTATGATTATCCCTTCTTTTCTATTAATCCTCTAAGGGCGTATCTCTGCAGAGAATTCTCTCTTCTATTATGTTTCTGGTGAAAGTTGGGCAGTGTCCAATGCCCATTCGTTCGTACCACAGTTCTTGGAGGATTTGATTGCAAGCGCTCCTCAAGACAAACTTCAGAGAGCACAAGAACTCTGTGGCGATAGCAAGATGTGTTTGTATGACACACTGGCCCTGGATGACGAAACTGTCGGGCAGGCTACGATGATGATCAATGCGATGAACACAGAAAGCGAAAAATCAGGAAGTAAGCTAATGCAATAACCCCATGTATTGAAGGAATAAGATTTTCTGCAACCTTGCATTGGCACCTTCGTGCACTTATGAGAAATTTGCGCATAATTGGTTCCATACAATCGTAAGCACGGTACTTTTAAGCGTCCCCACAGTTCAAGTCCATGGGATGGTTCATTTTGCCAAAATAAACAAATAATTTAATTGTTATTTACAAAGGTAGCGCTTTCCGGAAAAATCGTAAAATCAATATACCCTTCTAACAAACCTTAACCGACTTGATACTTTATGCTTAGAAAATGCCATGTGTGCATGACAGAGCTGGCACATCTTCCCCTTAAGCACTTCCTATATATTACACGTTGTGAATAAAGATTGTACTGGGATGTGAAATAAAAACCATTCTTAGTACAAAACATCTGTTCTATCAATTTGTTGTTTTAAGAGTTGTATACAGAATACAGCAATGTTGCAATTAATGAAACGTTACTCCGTAGCTAATTTCCCTCCGAATATCACACTGGCGGACAACTTCACCGTGACGGTGGGAGTGGAATTCTCCTACCAACTAGAGGCATATGATCCAGACGGGGACGCCATCACTTTTACTCTGCTTGAGGCAGTTGCAGGGGCATCCATCACCGAACAAGGTAAAGACGGCGACAGCATAACACTTTCTAGCTTACGCCTAGCTATTCTGCTTTGGTACACATTCTTTTGTCACTAATTGTAGAACCAGATTGCAGTTGATAGCTAATAGTGAAAGTTTTGTATCAAACACAGAATATTTCCTGACATAAATTCGTCATAAAATTTAAACGTTTGGTAATTAGTAATTTCTTTTCATGTATGCAAGAACTCCTGTAAAAAGTCATACTACCTAATATCTAAAGGTCCATGAGTTGAAACATTGGTTTGAATTTGAAAGAAATTGCCTGTCGTCTCGATCTGTTTTCATTTATAACAGGGATCCAATTTCCAGGAATACTGTTTAATAAATTGTCTGCCTTGATATGTCCAAACGCTTACCTTCGTAGGTGGTCTGTTCACTTGGACACCAGTGGACAAGTCAAAGGTCATGGTTGGTTTCCTTGCAACTGACGGCCTAGCTAATGCTACTCTGGAACCGATTGTACAGCTATGCGATTGCATGAATAGCGCCACGTGTCTTTGGGGTCAATTTGTGATGGGCACAGAACTTGTTGCAGACCGTTTTGGGGTGAGTGTGGAAGAGTGCTTGCTCTTCCTTGATAAAGACTGGCAGTGGTGACACATATATGTTGTGTTGGATTTAAAAACTAAAGAACCTTATTTAATCTTTAGTGAAGGTGAATACCTTACAGTGTGGCTGACGTATTTGACGCAAACCACCCTTTTCATTATGTTTGAAGGAATTAAATCAAAGCGCAGGCTTTTAACAAATTCTGCACTGTTCTGTGTTATATATTCCAGGTTAAAAGAAGCAATGAGCGTAGCCTTTAAAAATAATAAAACAATTCAAACCATGTAAAAAAATTAAAAGAAATGAACATGGCATGAAATGTCCGCGGCCAAATCATCAGAGTGATTCCTTTTAAAGACAGAATACGATTATCTAATGTTGACATTCTCATTTTGGTTGTGTGTGCTGTCAGGTCGTTCTTTGTGAATGTGAACCTGGCTGGTCTGGTGAATTCTGTGAGGAGAATTATGACGCATGTGCCGACAACCCTTGTTTCACGGGGGTAGCTTGCTTTGACGAGGAACCGCCTTCACTTAACAGCACTTGTGGACCCTGCCCTGACGGGCTAGAGGGTGATGGAAAGTTTTGCCAGGGTAAGTAAGGGAATTGTTTCACATCGGTGAATTTTCCAATCCAATGATCACACAATTAAAAAAAAGCCACCTGAGGTTTTGATGCGTCAAAAGCGACGAAGCATGGCATTTCGGCCACTTCATGTGCAAGTGAACTGATTTATCCCTGATAAAGGAAGATGTTTCTTTGGCAGAGATGGAGGTTGCAGCTTATGTTCATTTCTTATGCAGATATTGACGAGTGTGAGCTATATAGAAGTCAACCAGCCAGCAGTGGTGGAATGGGTTGTGATCAAATATGTACAAATACCCTCATGAGCTACAACTGCAGCTGCAACTCTGGTTTCACTTTATATCTGGATGGCAGGAGATGTACTGGTACGTGCTGTGTTGTAGTTTTATTCAAATATAGAGATGAACTTAGGACCAAATGCAGTCTTGAATCCTTGAAGTGGTTTCCCTTGCAGTTGAAATATTTAGGCAGTCTCATGGCTTTTTGCAAATGATCTTGCATGCTACTTGAAGATCTGTCTCCAGAGGCGCTCTTAGCAAGTCTCAACCCATTGCTGCGACAAAACTATTATGGCACTGTTCCACAGCCGTCAACGGCATCAAACTTACTTGTACAGGTTGATTTTGGAAAGGCGGAAGGGAATGATTATTGATAATGATACTAATACCAATACCATTCTTCTATTCCAACCGAACATGTGTTTATGTGAAGATCCCAGGCACTCCTCAGCAAATACTTCTAAAATGTTTGACGTTTCTACCTAGATATTGATGAATGTGACCTCCAGACTGACAACTGTGACAGCAACGCTTTGTGCAACAACACCCAGGGAGGCTACAAGTGCAATTGTAACCCAGGCTTCAACGATGACCTTAGGGATGGAACGATGTGTTCAGGTAAAGGGGTGAATAGAGCAGTGATGATGTTGAAATGATGGTGTCCATTATATGCATTTCCAGTATTTTCTTAGATGGAGCAAAACACTCATCAGTGATAATTCCGAGGTAATGTAAAGCAGTGTGATAAGCATCTTCTGCTAACCGGTTAGCTTCAATTTAAATTGCTATACTCTAAAAATCAACACACAAGCAACAGGAAAGTCTTAACTCCATGTTAGCGAAGAGTCACAAAAATAATAGCACCGGTGACAACACAGAAAGTACAGTTGAAGGTTGCAAACTAGATTTTCTCTTTCAGACATCGATGAATGCAGCGAAGGTGGAAGCAACAACTGCAATGAGAGTGCTCAATGTGACAACACTGTTGGCTCATATCGCTGTACGTGTAATGATGGTTATGAAGGCGATGGCATAACATGTTCAGGTAAGGCCATTAAGTTGCCTAATTCTGTTTAGTAGGCTACTTAAATCAGTGGATTTACAGTACACTAAACAAGCAGTCATTTATTCCCGGAAGAGGTAAGTTTTAAACTCCAGTGATGGTATCCTGTCCGCTTCCTGCAGTAATCACTGGTACCAATCCTTTATTGTTTCCAGGAGGTACACGCAGCAGGCACAGACTTAAATTATGTTTATATTATATTGTATATTTTATATTATATACAAAGGTGATTGACCAAGTTCAAGAAAATATTTTCATTAAAACTCTGCCCGTCCCCAACACAGACAGGGTTCATAACTTTCCCGAGGCAAAATAGAATAGATGTTGATATTTTCATAATTCAATGCGTTCACAGTGGGACTTGTAAATGGTTTGAGCAGCCCATAATATATTTAGACAATCCATGAATTCCATCGGTCATTTTAGCAGATATACCATTTGTGAACACTTCTTGTAGAAGAACATCGACCGAGAGCCAATCGCAAGGGTCAAACATCACCTAACAGTGTGGTATATTTTTTAGAAGCACCGTCAAAATTGATGACGAGATGCAATTTGAAGAGCAAAAAGGCAAATTTCTGCTGTTTCATCATATCATACTCTGATGTTGTTCACATTTACGCTCTAAAGTGTTAAAAGCAATTGAGTAAACTTATCTTTTTTTCACAATTTCCTCGCAGAATGACAGTTGTGCTTGGTGCAATGGCTTAAATTGATCGACCAAAGATGATGAGCCACATAAAATAATAATGAATGGCAAAATGAAATTTTGCCTTGCTTTTTGTGTCGCCTTAGATGTGAACGAGTGTACGAGGAGCCTTCATGACTGCCACGTCCAGGCAACGTGTTCAAACAACGTGGGATCATTCAGCTGTGCATGTAACGATGGCTGGACTGGCAACGGCGTCAACTGCACCAATGTTGATGAATGTTCGAGACCATTACCAGTCTGTGATACCAATGCTGAGTGTACAGACACACCGGGCAGCTTTTCATGTCGGTGCAATGCAGGATATGCTGGCAATGGAATGATGTGTGTGGGTAAGCAAAGCTCACATGAGGTACGAATGGAGGGTGTGCGGTTGACAGTTGGTCCCTGAGTTACTAAAAATAAAATAGTGGCATAGCATTTTGAATATTTTTTCACTACCGCTTACACTCTATCATCACTATTACTGTTTCTCAGATATAAATGAGTGCACTACAGGTGAATCAACATGTCATTCTGAACTCGGAGAGTGCACCAACACAGATGGCAACTATACCTGCAGCTGTAGGCCTGGATACACTGGGGACGGTAGGAACTGCATCGGTAAATACACAATTTGGTTTTACAATTTCTTAGTTCTACCTAGTACCCGTAACATTTGGGCCGTTTTCCAATACTCAACTTCGTCTCCATCTCAGGCTTCTTGTAGGAAACCAATCCTCGATTGTGGGCCTGAAGCGTTTAACTTAAATTGAAATACTGTAATGTTTCGCTCTTTTGCATCTTACTTACAAATGCGCTTATAACCTCAAAGTCAGCATGTAAAAAAACCGTTGAAGCCGGAAACGGAGCCCAAGTCGAGTATTGGAAAACGGCCTTGGACAAAAGTTGACAAAGCCCTAGCAGTCCGGAATTCCAAATTCAAAATGATTTTACGTATACCCAAGGGGTAAGGGTTAACCCTAAACTATATGACAGTTGTTGGACCTGTAATGCGTTACATTACTCATGGAAGGGACACTCGGATTGTTAGAGTTGAATTACCATAGAGTTTACCCCACATCTATTCCCTTGTGAAATACTGTTTAAATTCCTGTGAATGGAATTGGAACTTGGCAGCGTATGGCCATCAGAACAGAAACTGACGACTTAAGTGTGGTTTTATTTCTGAGATTGGTGATAGTACACATCCAAAGAGGAAAAAATAGGGATCACTGTAATTGCTGGTATAAAACTGAAAATGCAAAGATGTCATTATAATTTTAGGTACGCTTTCAGTTCACAAACTTTAAGTAAAAAAAATCAACATGCCGAGTGTCAAACAATGTTTCACAAATAGAGAAAACGTTATCCGCTGCAGCAAGTATGTTATCTTACCAGTGACCTGCAGGGAGAACTAATGCGTATGATAGGTGATGTTTCTAGTCTCAATGCGTAAAATGTGTTCAAATACACCTTGCGGCAGCTGGCAATAGCAGATGTCAAATTTGCCTTTGGTTTACACACAGATATATGCTCAGCTACCTCTTTCTTTTTTTTAAGATATCAATGAGTGTGTTGGGAGTAATGAATGTTCTGGGAATGCCAACTGCACCAATACGGAAGGTAGCTTTGAGTGTGACTGTAGAATGGGATACACTGGGGACGGTTTCATGTGTTCCGGTAAGATGTCAATTAACTAATATATAATTAACCGTGGGTCCGAATTACATTGTGTCTTGTTAATCTTTTCTCCTGCAGGTTGAGTTCAAAAAAATTTGAAGGCTTTTCCGATCCAGTTTTGTTGAGGTCATTACCTGGATTGTGTACTGTTATATAATTGTTCATGTTTGTAGACCCGTACAGTGCAGTGTCCCACCAAGCCATTACGGAACAGTTAACACTGTTTGGAGATCCTGTAGGCTACTCAGTGAATTGTGCTTCATCTTTTTGACAAATATTGGAAGTTACTCCTGATGAATCAGTGTTTTTGTTATTTGTATTAAGTTGTCATATCAAGTTTTGAGACACATTGAAGTAGATGAGAGTCGATGTGAAATTTTTGTTACCTTTTTCCAAAAAGACCTCCAGATACAGCAAGACACGTATTAAATTAACTAAAGGGTTTGAGCAAAGAGTTGAAGGCTGCTAGATTGAGCAGCGTCTCTACGACTTGACGAAAATATAATAACCAAGAAACATTGGAAAAGAAAGGGGCGCAGTTTAACAGACAGTTTGGAGGATCCAATATGACACAAAGAATACAGGTGAAAGAAGACCCAGCAGGAGTCAAACACTGAAGGATAAAAAAATTTAGTAAGTGCTATTACAGGAAGTAGGTGTTGAACGCTGAAATACGGGGGCGTATATTTGACACGGCCAAACTGAAATTCTGCCTACTGCTCCATCGACCTGTTTAAAAGGAAAAACCACCTGATCAATCAACACGATCTGTGGCTTCTGGGTGGTATTTGTCTTCACGAGCCGTTTTCATAAAATGGAATTTTGGACAATCGTTGAGGAAATGCAGCTGACCTGGCCATTCTGGCCAGGATTACAATTTTAAAAAATCTAATAGAGGGTTTTGCTATAAAAAGGGGAAACTAAGATAAATAGTATCTAGAAATTGAAATAAACTTGCTGAGGGCATACTTCCGTCATAATAATAGATTTATAGGTAGTAATGCTGTGAACAGTAATTGTTGTTTCAACCACATCTTCAGTCCTAACTGTCCTCACCACCACCCACTTTTAAGTAATGGTATATTGTTCTCTCATGAGTATAAGTATTTTGCTTAATTTTGTACAGACATCGATGAGTGTACTCTGGGAATTGACAACTGCCAGCAAGTTTGTTCAAACAACATGGGATCATTCATTTGTACGTGTGACGTTGGTTTTAGGATGGTAGACGAAGTCTGTAAGGGTAAGATGGCGATTGAATTTTAGCAATTCGAGCTATAGAAATTAAGCAACCCAAATTCTTGAATGAAGCAATTATAAAGCAAGGGTTATGTTATGATTCTGTTAAAAGAAAGAGGCCACGGAAAAGATGCAACAGCTTAGCTAGGCCCGTTTTGGGGGTGTTTACATGACTTTTAATGATATAAAATGTGCGATATTATATTCAATATTAATTGACGTCACTTGAGTCGTAAAGGTACCTGAATGTTTTATGAAACATTTGAGGTGTAAGGATGTAATTGGCCTTTAGAACCCCACTTGCTCCAATCACTTAATATCAAAAGTCACGTGCCAGCAAAAAAAGTAAATATTCGGAAAATACATCATGTCGGAGTACCAGTTCATCTTAAAAAGTTAGTGTAGCCACGCTTCAGGCGTTTTTTTTAAGTGTGCGGAAATCGCCGCCCCTTGTTTGGGTGAAATGACCCTACGCACCGTTCCTTCGCAACTGGCCGCGTCTTTTTTCAGCATTCCTTACAGAGTAACTACAGGCTAACTAAGCATAACAAATGTCTCCTGTTCAAAACAGTTGGCGAATATAACTTTGACTTGTGTGTAGAATATAATGCTAATGTTAAAAGAAACAAACGGCTATTTACCAATTTGGAAAATTGCACTGTGCATCCATCAATGCACTTAGTTTTTGGGCACCGTCATACGTTAGCCAGTTGCAAAGCAAACGTATTTGTTGACATAGTAAGAGTCCATTTTGATAGTTATGTTTAATGTTTCCCCTGCATGAAATTTAGATAGGGGATGGGGGATACGCGCAGATGCCGCAGTTGAATTAATTTTTGCTAAGAGAATGTACAGATGTACTATATTATAGGGTAACTTTTCCTCTCAGCAGAAACTTTCTCGTTCCCGGCCTTGACTATAGACTGAAAAATGTGTGTTTATAAACATTTGAACAAGGTAGATTTGTGGATGTATAAGAGATTGAAAAAAGTGTCAGTTTTCTCTCGATGACTTCAGCATGTGCATGTTTGTTATATTCCTGCAGCCAACCGTGCTTGTATGGGTAACAATTGTACCCGTGGTGTCTGCTTCATGAACAATACCATTGACACGTGTAGATGTGATGCTGGATATGCCACTGTAAATGATTCCTATGTGTGTGAAGGTAATTGATCATGATTTTCTTCCAGCAACGCCACATGCCATCCTTTTTGGAATTACCCTGTAGATTTTCCAAATAGTAGGGTATCATTGGGGTTAGCACAGACCGGTGAAGCAGCACTTTTCGTGTGCCCCCTCCAAAAAGACCGAAAATTGAAATGATCATAAAGAGGTTATAAGTCTCTGCGGACAGACGTAGCCATTTGCATGGTTACACAAATATTTGGTAATAAACAACGTGGACACTGCACATCTGTTCGATGTTCACTGATTCGTCACACCCTTCTGGCTTTCATTTCAATTTTCACATTTACCCAGTGATCCTGTTTCCACATCTTATAAAAATACTTTCAGCACTTTATAGTGATCCTTCAAAATAGTGTTGTATTCTTGTTGAAAATGTTTCATCTCCGGTGCTGGTCAATTATTAAGGACATTTTCCGATCGACGAAAATGCTTTTTAACCTTTGCATTTCTCGCCGCGTCTTAGATATTGATGAGTGTACCAGCCCAAGTAACCTTAACAGATGTGGAGACAACTCAGTGTGTAACAACACACTGGGCGATTATCAGTGCATCTGCAATGCCGGTTACACTCTCAATAATGACCAACGGAGCTGTTCAGGTAAACCCAAATATCCCAAGTTCTATTCACTTCTCTCCTCCTAATAGCATCGAAAGATGCATGCAAAGAGGACACTGTTCAACTCCTTATAGTCAGCATCTCAAAATACAGTTAACTCTCATCACAACAAAAATAAAGGGACCAGACAAATACTTTGTTATAACCAGGACTGTAGTTATGAAAGAAGTGGAAAAGCAAAGAACACACAGAATTCAAGAAACTGGGGTTCCTGGGATGTTCTCTTTCATTAAGTATTTATAAAAGTGTTCTTCATGTCCAAAGTGAGCTGCATGTATTTGCCGAAATATTTATTCATTAATTATGTAAGTGCATTTGATTGCCAGATGCCAATGAATGTGACACTGGAACCCACAATTGTGACCTCATGAGCCAAGTGTGTGTCAACGACGAACCATACTTCAGATGTGACTGTAAATCTGGGTACAAAAGTGCAACCTTTAATGGATCTTGCACAGGTATTCATGAATCTAAACAATGGATTACTATGTGAATTTATTCGTGTCAGTAATCAGAGCAAAGAACACAGCAACCAGATGGGAGCCATTGCTCTGGTGGTGTAATACTCGCGCATAGGTGGTGGATGTGGGGTGAATGCTTCTTTGACTGATGAACTTTGCTTTGGCTCTCAAAAATATGCGCACGGAATATGAATTGTTGGAATGCGCATGAATATATTGCCACCCAATGATGGCGATCCCTCAGTCTAATCCAGATATGGTCTTTGACTGTGGCAGTGGGGAGAACAGATATCAACTAGTCTCTGCCCTCTTTGCATCTTCCTGTCTGGGCATAGTTGATTTATAAATTACATATCACTAATTTGTGATTCAAGGTGAATATACCCACGTTCCCAGTGACAATTCTGAAACCATCACATTATGGCCTAAAAGAAAATGAATAAGTAAAATTAGAAGCTTTGCAGAGTGGAAGTTACATGAGCTGTAGGTTTTGGAGTATACCATGGAAACCATCTTTTCAGGAGAGTGACTCTCCTGAGGACGGCCAGAGTATCCTGGCCGAAACGTTGAGTTAATACTCACCGGTTCTTCTCAGAACCACACCTCTTCTAAAGAGACAGATTCTATGGTGAACCTGCAAACCTACAACTCAATAAAAGTAGTGAAAGTAGAATTATGATTGACATATGCCTGTGGAAAAAGCATGATATTCAAATATGTCACAAGGGCAGCCGACGAGTTCATTGCTAGGTTGATCAAAGAAAATTGTCAGTGTTACGATTCGAGATGACAGACCTAAAAATATAATTAAAGTCTGGGGATATGCTTAGTTTGGGCTCTCCTGCCCAAGTCTCATGACAGTTGCTTTTTCATTAATTCCAACAGACATTGATGAGTGCTCAGCCGATAGTTTGAACAACTGCAGCACCGAGGCAGACTGTCTCAACAACAATGGCTCTTACACCTGTCTGTGCAAAGACGGATTCACTGGCACTGGACGGCAGTGTTTTGGTAATCACTTTATATTCTGAAATTTATAACGCTAGTTGTGAGTTACTTTGATGTAAAATTTATTTCAGTGGAAATTCTTGTGATAATTTCACTATTTTGGTTGGTGTCAAATATCTGGCTATTTTTATAATACAGATGTACATGTATGCATTACCAAAGATTTTCAATTAGAATACATAAGTTAAGGACCAAATCCCTTGTCATGGTTGTCTGAAAGTGACAATATTGCCCTTATCGGATTGATAATTTTTATCGTAGGGTATTGGAAATAATTGGATGTCGTGTATGTGGGTACATGACATTTTTCCGTTTAAAATACCCGAATTACAGTATTACAGCTTTCGTAAATTGCTTTCATTGAGGAAGGACCGTCATTGAGCAAAACTATTAAGAGTATTGGCAAAGCTAGTTGGTCTGTAATATATTTCTGTACTTAAGCCTTAAGTGCAAATACTGATTCCTCATATTATGGCTTGAAAATATATTACACCTTGCATATTTTCGTTGCCACCGCCCCAAACACATGTATTCATACATGTACATGTAACCAAAGTAGAATACTTATTTTCCCTAGCTACATATAACAGCTATATATAATATTGATGGAATTGTTCACGTAACTTCGGCTTTCAGGCCCTTTTTCTTTGGGCATTTATCTCACATCGAGAATGCATTTGAAATTTTCCTTTAGATATTGATGAATGCTCTCTGCCTGACAGCGACAGGCAATCTGCTAGCTGCAGCCCCATGGCGGAATGCACAAACCTTGAAGGCTCGTTCCAGTGCAACTGCACCATTGGATATGAAGGAGACGGAATGAGTTGTCAAGGTACGTATATATGGACATTACTGGTTTTATATGTTATCAACTTTAAAAAAAAATGAAAATGACGGTTTCCTTACTACATAAAGTTGTTCCAAAGTAGTTGTTTAGCTTTTCAAAATAGAAGAAATTTCTCTTTCGATTTTCTCAACTGCCTTTTTTCAGAAGAACGCTAACGGTTTATTGAAAACTGATCAATATGACAAAATAAAATGAAATATTAATTAAAACAACCTTTTTTGTGCATTGCGTGTTGATATATGGCTCTTTTTCAGATATCAATGAATGCCAGAATGAGGACTCTGCATGTGCGCCCAACAGTACCTGCACAAACAACAACGGCAGCTTTCTCTGTGAATGTGATGCTGGTTTCCGTGGTGACGGCTTTACCTCGTGTAGGGACATCAACGAGTGCGAGGAGAATCCTGATATGTGCCACACCTTAGCAACTTGTAGAAACACTGAGGGGAGCTACCAGTGTGAATGCAACAACGGGTACCAAGGAAATGGCACACACTGCGAAGGTATGAGGCAAATTACCAGATTCGACTGGGATGTTTTACATGTCAATCACTGGATTTGGATGCAAATCACTGTTTCCCACAGCAATGAAATGAGGTTTTCTTTAGAGAATTAGTGTGTTGGACGCTTTTGTCAATTAGTAAAATACAAAAAAGAATGAAGGAGCATATACTCCTATTCTCTGAATTTTAAATGAAACGTGGCTACAAATACATGCCCCACTTATTATATTTTGTACCTCTTTGCCTTGGTATTTTTGGTGTTGCAGAGTTCCGAATTAACACACTATTATAGCGAGTTTAGTTCCAGGGCGTCCCATTTGTTCTAGCTAGAGGCCTTTTATGAATATTAACCTCGTTTTTATCCTCATAAATGAAAGGTAGTAGTAGACAATATAAAATCTTTGACGTTCTCAAATCAATTTACCCATGCACGGATAACATAATTAAACAATCTTGGGATCAGTGTCTCCAACAACCTTAATCCTGCCGTAGTGATAAATTTCAATACATGTGGTTATACTTTTACATGATATTGTTGATCCTTGCAATAAGGTATTTCATTTACATTCCTTTTTAAAATTAAAATTTGCATCATTTTTCACAGACGTAAACGAATGCATAACCAGTGATAATGACTGTGCAACTCAGGCTTCAAACTGTTCGAACACTGTCGGCAGCTTTACGTGTCGTTGCATCGAAGGATACGTCACAGCTGAAGGTGCCCCAACTGGTAGACAGTGCAACGGTAAATATTTTGGTTTGTTTGATTTCATCATCAGTTATAAAGCAAGTCATGGATTTTATTCAGTCAAGGCTGGATCTAAAAGACTGTCGTGTAGCAGGTCTACACCACAAGGAGGTAGAGTGTTCATATTATACCTGTATGATATTGACTCCACAGATGTTGACGAGTGTGCACTGGAGATTGATACATGCGATAAAACCACATCTATCTGTAACAACACCATCGGTAGCTACCAGTGCAATTGTGTGGAAGGTTATGAGAAAAATGGTGCCAGCCAATGCGAAGGTAATGCAAATTTTACAAACTTTCGTCTACGCTAAGCATATCTAATATCTTCCAACCAGCGGCTCGTCTTCTAGAACATTGTTTGGTAGGCAGCAGTGTGATTTCAACTGATTACATCCTTTCAGTTGTAGACTAATTCATTAGCTGTGCTTTTCAAGAGCTTGGGATAAACTTTGTTAGCTCCTAGGTTTGAGCAGGTCACCAGAGTAGATTCAAGTACGAAACCTTTTGCTCTCTTAGCTGACCCCTTAAAGTACTTGAAGTCTGGTCTTGAAGGGGACGGAGAATTGATACTGGTGTTCTTATTTGACAACACACACAGCACAAGTATGGTGATGCAAGCAGTGAAGTGTACAGTCTTGTGTAGCTGGAAATGATATCATTTACTTCTGTATATTACCAGGTGAAACTCTGATTTTTGTCAAAATGTACTTGTGTCTCTTTGATGCATGATTAGATTGATTGTTTCCTGCTGTTTTATCTTCCATATTGCTTTTATCACATTACTTCAACTCACTAATGCAAAGTAACGAACACTTCCCTTTGATTTGAAATGTCGTCTGTGTGGTGGGAAGGCACAAATTGTATTTGACACATGAATACAGCGCTTACTTTATAAATTAATCTTTAATTGGTCTTCGTGTGTTAATATAACTGGCCTTTTCCCTAGATATCAATGAATGTTT
>NW_019091483.1:47885-60875 GCF_001949145.1 Acanthaster planci | reverse complement strand
GGTAGGGTCAGCATGCACAGTAAACCATACGGTTTGCTCCAATTTGCCGGGAACGCATGAGTGCAATTGTATGATGGGCTTCTATCAGCAAGGTTCAACTTGCCAAGGTAAGATAGATAAGTTTTCTGTCACATTGGGAGGAAAAATTATACTGTTGCTCTTGCCAGCGTGACTCAAACGCAACCTTTCAAACATCCTAACCTGCTGAGAAGAACTGAGTCGAAGAAGTTAAAATTACGAAATTTTGCACATTATCTCATATCGTGTTGAGTTAATACCGTGCTCATTAAATTACACATACACGGCAAATACAAATTAGGTGTAAATGTTAATACCGTTTGTGTCTGTAGTCTACCAGTGGTTCTAAATTAACACCTGCGGTGTTAATGTTAACAAAAGAGGATTTGCATTGTGTTTGAAGACATCTTTGATCGAAAATCCCTTGATTTATGAAGTACCTTGCCATCATCAGTCATTACATTGCAATGGTTGGTTCAAATTTATATTGTCAGTGGCTCAGTCGTACCAAGCATCAGCGGTGTTTGAGGTCGTCAGTGGGAGGATGGTTGGAGGACCTGACTTCAGTCTCGAAACAGAATCTGCAACATATCGCCAGGAATTAAAAAAATCTGTATGTACCTTGTTCAAACAACGTCCTTATCGTTGGGTGTTCCTCTATCCCATTGGTTTGAGTAATATGGTTATTTTTAACAGAGAATTGGTCATTGTTACTGAAATCAATACCAACATGGCAGCTTCTTTTCGCGTTCATTGAAAAAATCATCATTTAGAAAGTTCAGTTCTACCGCGAGAATGCTCAGTGTAAAAATTGCGTCGATGAGGGCGGCAAGCAAATCTAGCGATGTCATAAACGGTTCTCGTCCCAAAGAGTTTCTTGATTTCTTTAAAGCACAAAATGGGTTAAGGAAGTTAGATGTTTTACTCGGCAAACGATCACAGCCATCTGCCTTTAGTCTTGCCTTTAGTCTTGCTGCCTGTAGTCTTTAGTCTTGCTTTAGTCTTGTGGAGTAAGGGACGGTTCAACTTTACCCTACGATCCAATGTTGCTTCATCGTCAATAGAAGGCAAAATCCAAAGTCGCTCTCACTGTCCAGCTTCTTTAAATTCACATTTAAATGCGGGCGAGCACAGCGCTCACGTACACTGCTCACGCACACTGGAGCGTTCGCTACGAAATAATGAAACAGTCGTAGGCCTATAGAATGCAGAGACGTAGTGTGACTTTTGTTTTCAGTTCGCCTGATATGAAGCAGGACTTCAATTCTTATTTCTCTTAAAATGTTCTTTCTATTTCTAATGGCAAAAAGTTTAAAATTGTTCATTTCCCATTCAATTTTTATGTTCAGATTGAGGCAGCTTTCAACGCTTCCTCGTTGTCCAGTTCCTTCAGAGACGTCGCCGTCACAAATTTGTCTCTGAATTCAGATTCCAGCGTGCTCTTGGAGTTTCTCATCAATTTCCAAAGTGAACACGAGGAGTTGGTCATTATCATGGCATTGCTTGACCAGCTGACGGGAAGCAGTGGGGGTCAGTTAGCGCCCAACCACAAGCTGATCAGACGGACATTTATCATCGGTGATCCAAGTAAGCCTCTAACAAAGCTGTTCTATATGATCTGATTGTACCCTGATAAAAGCGCTGTTGACGTTGCAAGCATTTTGATGTGCGAACGTGTCACGCTCTATGGATTCTTTTCTAGAGTTTAAGAGGCCATTGATTTTATGCCGTGCCTCCGAAATACCACATTTACTGAGAGGATGAGAGTCTCACCTGAAACGAACTTTCGATTACTGCTTTTTTCCCATTATAGAGTGTAATGCAGCACCATGCATAAATGGCGGGAAGTGTTTAGAAGACAACTTGGCAATGGGTGGATACACATGCAGCTGTCCGTCAGGTTATAGTGGACAAAACTGCGAAATAGGTACGGGTGTCATAGGACAGATGACTTCATGTTTTCTCTTACACTCAATATTTTGCGATGCCATTGAGAACCAGCACTGCAACTGTGTCATGTTCCAAACAGTTACCTAAGTGGCACAATTTTTTTTTCTGTGTTGATGTAAAATGAGCGAAACAATCCGGTCCATAAGTGTGCCGTCACTTCAGAGTAAACCACGCCCATTGCACATGCATTGCACACAGAGTTACATGCATTGGTCGCCGTTTACACGGATCATGGAGCCGGAAGTTAACGCGCTTTAGCGATTGTCAACTGGGAGCCAGAAAATCGTGGCGCGTCCGTATTTGTGACGAACTCACGGATTGGATTGAGAACCGCAGTGTGTGTCTCTTTTTGATTTTCTCGCCCTGTAGAACTTGTCGCAAACGGATTCCATTTCACTCCACTTCTGAGATAACTGTTTGCATTTCGAGTGGAAGCAATTAGTTTTTGCTCGGAACAGTGGGTACAAAATGTCTTAGAAATGTGTTAAAACTCTAAGCGTTGTTTTTACAGTGTAGAATACATGGAAAGAGCTACAGGTCTGTTGTGTTTTTCACGGTTGTGAGTTTTATTGTTAGAAAACTCAAAGCAAAATGTCTGTAATAGGTCTATGCTCATTGTCAACAACACAGAGGGGAGACTTTTATAATGGAAGATCATAATTCCATGAGTGGACTGTGCACACAGTGGCAGCCATACCGCGAAACCCCAGGTGATTTACATAGATCTTGAGGGAAAATTCACCTGCTCGTACTCCAACCCATTCTCCATTATGTCCGGTAATCAGGAGCTCATATACGCAGAAGCAACTCAATGAGAAATCGCTTCCTTTAGTTTTGTACTACAATGTGCATTCTTTTCCAGGACCGTGCGATGTCAATCCCTGTGAAAACGATGGGCAATGCGCTATAAATTCAACATCAAATACCGGCTACACTTGTACTTGTGGTCGAGGGTTCAGTGGGCCTCAATGCGAAACAGTTGGTGAGTTTCCCCAAGAAGTTGTTATGTGCCAGGAACAGGATGAAGGTTGGGGTTTTGAATGAAGTAGCAGAGCAAAAGAAGGTTCATAATCTTAAACTTCTGAAATTAACAAGTCATGTGTCGGAGATAATGCAGCCGTTGAAAAGTTTGGCAATTGGGATGATCCGCCTCTCTGAGGTATTTCTACTTTATAAGACTGAGAGTACCTTGTTTCAACAACTTGTGCTGTACGGGCCAACTAGTATCACGGATTTACCTTGTACCATCTGTGTGTTTGAGGGCCCTCTTTTTATTTCTTGGGTAACGGCTCCTCATCCTGTTCTGAAAAAAAATCAAGAAAACACTCGTTAAGAGAAAGCAAAATTTTACTGTACTGTTAAAGTAGGGTAAGCAGTAGGAGGTTTGAAGGCTGCCTACGTTTGAGAAAACATTTGAGAATAATCCTCATAGTCCCATCATCCCAATATGGTCATGCTATAAAAGTCAACTCACACCAGATATATTCTAATATCCTCAGCACCTTGTCAAATGGACAACGACTGCACAAACGGAGCAACTTGTAACGATAATCTGAACACAGTACGTGGCTACAGTTGCAGCTGTCCTACTGGATTCATGGGACAAAACTGTGAGGAGGGTAAGTGTCAAGTGTATTGGGTATCGAAAGAATGAAAACTTTGAGTTTTAATGATATGTGTACCTGTACCAATGACACGTTGAGTTCGATGCCTTGCAATATATTTGAGACGATTAACTAAATACCATTCAAGAAATGAAAACCTCGAATAAAACTGAATAAAACTAATGACTCAATAAAGTTTACACAATGTATTATAAAAGATTCCGTGAGATGTTAACAATGCATGTTCCTGAATGAATTGGCTTGTATGATTGGTTTTCTTTGCGTTAAATATCATAATTTACTTATGTATATTATGTACGTAAGGTTAGAGGATATAGACATAGTCCACCCCGTTGGTCATCTGTAAACCACATTTTGTGCAGTTTAAAGATGGCCAACAATTATCATCCTGTATAAAAATCATATGAATGTGTTTTCCAAATAGCTTGCACACTTTCTTGTAACAATGGTGGTACTCGGGATCTTGAAGCATGCTCGTGCATGTGCGCTGAAAACTGGAGCGGGCTTAGCTGTGCAGGTTAGTTTTATAACATTGGAATTGTATCGTTTTACATTTTATTGGGCCTTTTTTAAGGCAAGTTTGACAAACTTTGAGTGCTCAGCTCTTATCTCTATCTTTAATGTCATGTCAACCATTTTATTATTGGCAGATTGCCAACTGAACTGTATGAATGGTGGAATTCGGAACTCGGCTACCTGCCAGTGCTCATGTGTAAACAGTTGGATTGGAAATACCTGCACAGGTAATTATAAGGTGTCGGGCAGAATTCTTGACTGAATGCCACTCAAAATGTAGCATGATACAGAGCTGTAAATAGGTGAAAACAACACCTAGTGAGTTAAAAAAAATATATCAACGATTGTAGAGATTCGTTTGTCAAAATTCCTATTTCTTGCACTTTGCAGTCTGCAACATATCTTGCCCATCCGGACAGAACCTAGATACCAAGACTTGTCAATGCACAGGTAGGAAAAATAACAGGAAGTTGGAGCATAGGAAAATCAGTACGCCACTGGAAAGAAAAATGTAGGTCCAAACTGTTTGGACCTAAAAGTAACATGTTCACTTCTCAATGTTCTAATGCCTTCGTCATCTGTAAAGAGAGGACTTCAAACAATGGGAATGTGGTGTGTAATTTTGCCAGCTAGTAAAGTTATTGAAAGGCCTTAAGTACGTTACGTAGAATACATGTTCATTTGTTATACACAGTTATCTCTGTGCAGTGTGTAAATTTTATGAGGCAAACAAAAAATCATCACGAAAGTGTACATAATTAGAAAGATATGTGGAGTTTTCTTTTGTTCCCGATAAACAAACTTAAATTTACAGATTTGGCTACAAATTAAAATTTACTGTCTAATAAAATGCAGTCGGCAGTTTTTAAAGAATGGATCGTGAAATATCAGGAAATGATAGTGAAATCAGATGTTTTAGCAAATGCTTGCTTTAGTTCTTAAGATGATTAGATAAGAGCAAAAGGCACGTAAATTGAACAAGCAATCCCAAGCAAACAGACAAACAAACAAACATACACCCCAACAAAACAATCAACCAACAAATAAAAACATGGAAATTAAAAAAACATATATTGGGCATTAAATTTGGGCCACTGATAAAAATCCTTTATGGTTCAGAGGTTATGTGTAATGTCAGAAAGAAACACTTGGAAAAATGGAGTAAATAATCTCCCTTTAGCATGGGGAAAAAGACAAAGCATTATCGAACCGTAATATATTACAATACAATCTGATAAATAGTGCTCGTCTGTCTTTCACTGCTGCATATTGGATTTTTGTGCAGCGTGTCCTTTTACATGTTTAAATGGTGGAACACTGAATGAGGATACCTGCCAGTGCACGTGTGACCCAAATCAGAGGTGGACAGGCGCAAATTGTTCAGGTAACCAAACCAGTTCCTTTCTCTTTTCTCCTGGAAATAAAAATGAAAATATCGTTTTGCATTCAGTTACACATATACAGTTTATAATTTGTGTTCACGTTTGTTCTCGTTTATGTTTATTGATTTATTTGATTTATTTTTGTCATGGCTGTAAGAATATTGACTGGTGAGCGTTTACTTTACCGGTGCTATTGGATAGTTTGCATTAATGTTATTTTGAATTCCATTCCGTTTGTAGCTTGTTCTATTTATCTGCAGGAATGGGAATTTATCGTTGTGTTACGCCATACATATACTGTATACTCAAGAGGATTTTTTAACAGTGCATCTTCCTTCACAGGAGTGCTTGTTCTTTGTTAGTCTTTGTCAACCGGCAGCCAAAATCTTGTATTCACCATGAAATTGACAGGTAGCAGATTGTCATTTAGATACTTATAAGCATGTTCTTTTGTAAACAGTATGTCCATTGACATGCGTGAATGGTGGACAGCTCAACTCAGAGACGTGTCAGTGTGCATGTGTAGGCAACTGGATCGGAAACACCTGTTCTGGTAGGTGTCATGCACGTGTAACTTTAGAGACCTCGTTGCTGTCTGCATCTGCATTGGTATTAAGCACATAATCCTTTGCATTGCAACACTGTACCATCCACAATCGATTATGGTTGGACGTGGTACGAAAGAAGTAGTTGCATTGACCTTGTGACAAAATCCACTTATTGACAGTTGAGCTTATGAGTAGTCTTCAGGGATATTCAGTCCAATACTGGAATAATCTTCTTTTGCTTTGAAATTAATTTCACCGATTATGCTTGGCACATGGCTGATTTGATATCACACCCTGCCTGATCTACATACAGATATTTATCAGCTGGAGAAATAGTGATTGTTTTCACTGGTCCACGAATAAGCAAAATTCAAGGCTATGAATAATTTGAAAAAAATGGAAAAGCATTGAACGAACAACAAAGCAACCAGCCTAACACAGCTAAGTTGAAAGACGCACCTCTATGATTGGGTGTCCGCACTGTTGTATATTCGCTTTTCATGGTACTAAAACTAAAGTTTAAATCATTATAAGGGAAATTTTGCAAGGTTTATTAAGACATCAAACGTGACCGTTCACATTCTTAGGACCTTGGCTTTGGGGATAGGCGACACTGATTTTGGCCACATTTTCAGAGTAATGTTTGCAAATATAAATCACACCGCTCGTGAATGGTTTGATATATGATTATGAAAAAACAAGGATGCCTTCTTTCGAATGTTGAAAACAGTCTCCAAATTACAGATAAAGTTCGATAGAGGAGTGGTAATTTTGTTGCAGGTTGTCAACTATCCTGTGGGAATGGTGGGACCCGGAACGATGCAGCATGCGAGTGTGCATGTGACGGAAACTGGATGGGCAATACCTGCTCTGGTAAACGCATATTTGTAGCAGCTTCGGGATTTTTTTAAAAATCTTAAAGAATTTTTTTAAAACAACCAAAAAAAAAAAAAAAGATATTCATGCATGTGTGTGCAACTTACCCTTAGGCCTTGGAGAACCAAAACATAATCCCGGTTTTGAGAAGTGTATTTTAATGTCTAGAACTAAATTATCCAGGAAATTAGACCCAAAATATCAAAGTGTAGAACAGTTCAAGAATGTGGAATAGAAATACGTAGTAAGTTTAACGACCTGACACTGACACCTGACCCTTCTTTTGTTGTGTACAATACTTTGAAAAGTGATCATGTTATAAAAATCCCCGGACGTCTGCTTGTCGTGCAAACGTTTATAACCTCAGCTGACAAAGCGCTCAACTATTCCAAAGATTAAGGAATTCGATAAAGATCGTGAAAGGTTAAAACTAACAGGTTGTCTTTGATTTTGGCATGTTTATAGCACTTGAAGGTTTTCTCGTTCCGCCTGTGACCAAGACAAGGTTCGAGGTCGCTATCTCTTTATATACCATAATTAATGTTTTGGAAGGTCAGTAATGAATAATAGAATTTCACGTAGAATTTTGAAATGACCAAAACTGAATTTCAAATACGGATGTTAAAAGGAGTGGGAAAACAGACACATTGGAGGTGGTATAAAATGACGAGTATCCATTTCACTTTTTTTACAGAGTGTCCACTGAATTGTGTAAATGGTGAACGCAATGCTGAAACGTGTCAGTGCTCATGTTCTGACAACTGGACTGGAACTACCTGTTCAGGTGAGTTTTAATGAAACTTTTAAATCACGATTTCAGATGAAATTGTTGACTCTGTCACAGGATATTTTGGCTCAGTCAACAATTAATTTTGTAAACCTTTGGAACTCGTTCTTATCATCTAGTTGCATTGATGTTGCCTGTATGTAATTTTACTCAATATTCGAGTTCTTTCCCGCTGTTTAATGGTCGAAGCGTGAATCAATTTGCGCCATGTAGTCAGGGTAAAGTTAGGTGACACGGAGACCTGTGCCCAGGGGCTGTAAGGCAGTTACATCCTGGTTGAACAGAACATTGTACACATAGATTTACTCTGTGGGATATTCGTGAATTACATGCTTTATCTAGATCTTTCTGTACTACTTGCATGAATGCTGTGTGATAAACTAGACTAGACTCGATTCAGCTCATAGAATATGCATCTCTGTAAAAGAATCCACTTTAGCGCTAGTTGAAAGCGCCTAACAAAACTTGGGAGCAAGCACACGTCATTGACAAACACGGGGTGCAGCCCCCTAAATTTGGCCTTGAGTACAAAAGGAAGCGATCGTCCTAAAATCAGTTCAAAATGTACATACCGATGATCTCTTTTAATTCTTCTTGTAGATTGCGACTTGACCTGCTTGAATAATGGAACACTTGACGCGGCCGCCTGCCAGTGTTCATGCAGTCAGAGTTGGAAGGGAACCAACTGCTCAAGTAATAACACTAAACCAGGCATTTCACACCGTGATGAATAGCGTTACAAATGGGAACTTGTAGGATGCAGGCAGTTGAAAGGATGATAAGACTCACTGAAAGACCACAGATTTCCCTAAACCGTGCGTGACACTGAGAGAAAAAAATCCATGCATCCTTGCATTAAGATCTCTTTTTAAATGTACATGGGGACTGAGTATAATTAGCATGTTCGGCGTACGCAATCCTGTATCAAAATGTCTTAGTAAAAGAATAAATACATGCATAAATGCAAAAAAATTAATTATGCAATCCAACTCTGGTTCTCCCTATTTTTCACATATATTTATAACTGAGGCCAACAACCCCCATGACACTCCAGCCAACAATAAGTATCTCAAATCTCACCATCCTTTGTCAATCAGAAGATTGCAAAAACCAGGAATAAAAAGGCAGGAATTCATGGTACTTATTTGTTCCCAGGCATGTGGGTTCTTCCTGGCAGAACAACACCGTGTTTTAGTATACCAGGCAAGATATGAGACAGAGGGGTACCCCCTAACCTGTCAAATTCATATACACACTGTAGACTATTGTTACCTAATACATCCCTCCCTGGAAGTCTGTAAAGAATTCCTGATATTCCAGTCAAACAGTGACAAGCACAAAGGCGGAAGGGGGCTCTGTCCGTCCCATATCTTGCTTCAAATGTGTTTTAGGCTACGTCTGAGTGGGGTAGATCGGGGGGTTCAAAACTTTTGCCGAAAACCTCAGGGGTAGTTAACATTGCATAAAAAGGCTATTAAAATAAACTCTGGCCCATCCAGCGGAAAATAATAATTTTCAGCTTTGAGTTCGTGCCTTAGCGTTAATGGTTGTTATTTCTCCTTGCTTGATAAACTTAATTTTGGAGCATACTACAATATTTGTTCAGCAAAACTGTCTCCCGTGGGCCTATAGCTGTAGGTGAAACACTTGTTATACTGCTAAGACCAATTTTCAAGATCACCGACTGGTTCTCAAAATTATTTTTTTGAAGATCACTATCCCTAATAACACATGCTTCTGTCTTGTGGTTTCTGTGTTTGTGCATTGCTTGTATGCATCAGGTTGCGATCTGTCTTCATCTAGTTGCTTGAATGGAGGTTCATTTTCTGCAAACTTCTGCGAGTGTGTTTGTCCATATGAATACGCTGGACGAACTTGCGAAGGTAGCATATGTAAAAGATTTCTAGTTTACTGTTTCGACCAAGAGGTCTCTCAGTACAAGTGTAATTTATGATTTTATATACATTAAACTAAAAGCTTCCGTTTGTGGTTTTTTTCGTTCTTTATAATGCAGGTGGTAACGAATGCAACATTTGAATAGCATTTCATTTTGAATTTTTTCACCCACCCGGAAAGATTTTCATGCCAAGAAGGTTTTTGCACATTACTCAGCCAAAAAACATTGTACAACTTTTTAACACAGGTTTTTCCCATTCTGACATTTTCAGTGTCCTCTTAGTTATATTTTAACCAATCAATGGTCAGTTTCACCTAGAAGATGAGTTACATAATAGTTCTGAACGCGTAAAGTAAATTACGTAAAAGGTTTGTGGCAGCACCATGTAATGACGTCTCTTTTTTGTGAGTATGTGTGGTTTTGAAAAGAACCTGAGGATACTCAACGTTTCGGACAGCTGGCACTGTTGTCAGGAGACCTTTTTTTCTCAATGTGCAGAGAAAGCCTCTGTCAATTGATAAATGCAGGCCTTTACAGAAATAACTAAAAGACGTTCATGTTGATTTGCCTGCTTGACAAAACAAATTTCAGTCATTTTATGGGCTCCTATTCTTTGCTTTTAGTTACAAGTCCGTGTATATCAGGCAACTCTCTGTGTAGCGGGACGGGGCAGTACTGTCTACCAGTTAGCAATGACGTTCGTTTCCAGTGCCAATGCAGAAGTCAACGAGGTTTCTTTGACAACGGGGACAATTCATGTAGAGGTATGTTATTTCCATTCAATTTTTTTTCCTGATTTTTGAAATACATTAAGAAACATAAGTTTTTTAGGGGAGAAAACCCACATAAGGTCACATGAAAATCATGATAGAATAACCGTAGAATGGATGCTTAGCTGACATCACAAAAAATTGTTTTTTGTTTCAGAACGCCAGGCAGTGCAAGTCACTTTCATACTAAATGTGAACTTCATCTCCGAATACGAAAACCCAACAGCGGCTGCGTCAAAGCAATTTGCTGGAAGAATTACTTCAGGGGTAATACACCAGCTAATTTTCGGATGCCCTATTTACAGTTGTGACTTATTTCTCAACATTGGTAAAATTTGATGCAAATTGCGAATCTGTACAATGAGTATTCTTACCTTTATTTCCATAAATACAATTGTTACAAAGCCCCATGCGCACGTCCTGCTACTAGATACCAATGAAAGTGTTCACTGTAGCACATGCTGTGTATGAGGCTGGATGAAATTATGGCCCTTGTTGTTCCACCTTTGAAATCGTACGTAAAGGAGGAGAAACGAACAACATTTTGTGCGCTTCTAATGAAGAGTATTTACAGCAAGCCATGAGTGCAGTTTCGTGCGGGAACTTCAGAGCCTCGTGGGCCAGGGGTAATCTGATAATTGCAATTTTGTTGAGAAATTGGGCTTTTGGTTAATAAATTGCAGTGGGTTGGGTTTTTTTATTGTTTCGCACACGAGGAAAATTTGAAGTATTCCAGTAAATACTCTCCAAAACCGGCAGTCTGTTTAAAGCGGCTAAAATCATACTTTGTAAAATGCGCCTTGCAGAGCTTTGCGCAGTCTTGAATTTAGTCCGGCACAAACTGCATAAAAACTGCGTCTTCACCTGCCAAAGACCATCCCCCACGCGATTCTTTGATGTAAAGATACTACTAACTACTGAGAACAGTGAGGAAGCTTTCATGTGAGATTCATTCAGTTCCATAATCCACCTCTCTATTAACAAATTGCTGTCCGAAAAGATATTGCTAGCTTATTATCCTTTGTTGCTGTCACTTGTCAGATCTTGAATGGACTGAGGGGAAGTGCAACAACTGAGCGTGTGTTTTCGGTGCAAGTCATAAGTATGAAAAGCGGGAGCGTGGTTGTGAGCTCAGCAGTAGCATTCCAAGGGAGCCTTCCGGCGGCAGACGCCATCAGGAGAGTGATAGAAGATGGTGGTGCAATAACAAGTGACGGTGGAACTATTCCCATTATACCCAACTCCGTCGTGGTAACAGGTAATATTATTGTTCTTAAACTGTCAGGCGGTATTTAAATTTTTCTTGGAATAGCCGGATTGCCATCCAAAATACAGGCCTTTGCGAGAAGTAAACTTCGCAAATCGAACACGAACGTGGTTCACTGACTAGAGTGCTTAGAAAATGTGCAGCTCAGATACACTCGTCATGACTTTTATGTATATTTTGTAAGGTGTTGAAGTATTCGCATTAATGTCCTTGTCATTTTTGTCTCTGTTTCTCTGTTTTACTAGACTTACCGACAGACTGCACAGCAGACACTTGTCAAAATGGTGGAATTTGTGAAAGATCCACTTTTGGCCCGCAGCTTACCTGCAGGTAATATCTCGTTAGGAACAAGGTGTGCAGATACGGAGTGGACAAATGTTAATGTTTTTACCACAGGTTTCACTTGTGTACATCTTGATGACATTGTATAGGGGATGGAAGAGTTCTTTACTTCTGGACGATCCACTTAATGTGCATTTAAGACTGAGTAAAACTTCATTTGAAGGTGCTATAGTGGTAATAATTAACACCAAGAAATATGAAATAGGTAAACATGTAAATTCATTTGAACTTTCGTTTTAGTTGTCCACCTTCGTTTACTGGTGAGAACTGTACAAGTCCGGTACCAACGACATTGACTCCAGTACCGACTTCTACAATGTCTACAGCTACAGTATCGACGTCTACAACGTCTACAGATACAGTATCGACACCGTCCACATCAGCTGCTCCAGGAGGTATACGACTTATCATTGCCATGACTTTCCCTCACTAATTTTTAACATGTCTTAGCAGACTTTGAAATTTGCATGTGATGTGTTAGATCACAGGCAATGAAGGTTCCAGCACATCGGTACCATCCTGATGTGATGAATACATGAATAGACGTAGGTGTGGACTTTATTGTACAGTATCAACACATTTCCGTGAGCCATTGATCACCTATCCCAGATTTAGGTTTCTCCCTTTTAAAATCAGTATGTTGAATTGTAAATGGATACAACACCCATTTAGTGTGTTTTGTCAAACTAGTGGCACGGATTTCTTTACCTCGAAGAATGTTTTGCATTTCATGTAATTCTTTTTGTGAAAAAAATAATAATTCAAGTCGGTGTGAAATCGTACCACTGTCCAGACTTTTGGAGGAAAAATGTCGTCAAACTTCACTGTGTTTGTATTCCAGATGGTTTGTCACCTTTGGCGACAGTTCTCATCATAGTGGGGTGCGTTGCTCTCCTCCTGATCATAGCCGGCTTGGTTCTCTGTTTCTGCATTCTGATGAAAAATCAACAGGCAAAGGCTCTAGCTCATGGCCCCAGGGAGCGTTTTAGTTTTGAGGGTCTCAGAGATCCTA
>NW_019091483.1:25903-40806 GCF_001949145.1 Acanthaster planci | reverse complement strand
TGTGTTTTGCATTTACCAAATTATAAAAAGTGTCACTTTAGAAAGTTCATCTTCCTGAAAGAGTTTTGAAATTTGCTACGGGATCCGGATACAAACGGGTTAGGTCTCAAGACTTTTGACATCTGTTCATATTTATAAACAGAACTCTCTTCGTTTTTGGCGTAATTGGTAATCATATTCGGTTTTCTTTGTGTAACGCACAGACTCTCCCTGCTCGGAGGGAATTCATCCGGCCTTTTTATGTTACTGGGATGGAAGAACTGCATCGCTACGAAGAAGAATTGGTACTTCTTGCTAGACGGAAAACTTTCGATTTATGTATTTGATTTGATTTCATTGTAAATGACTGACGCATTGATCACAAATCTTAACAAAGTGTTATCTTTTGGTATGTGTGGTTAATTTCACAGCGTGAAGGAGGCAATGCAGCAGGTCGTGTTGTGTATAATCCAATCCTGTATCGCTAAACCATTACCAGGGGATATTCTAAAGCTTCCAAGATTGCGTCAGCTGCCTTTATAAAATGTCAACTTTACCTTGAAAAAAAGTATTAAGACCACCATCATCAACGACGATTAGCAATTCCGTTTCACTCTAGCGGCATTCACCCCTGACTCGCTCTTGGCCCCCGCCAACACCATATCATCCTTATATTAGGGTACTGGAATTTTACTGCATTGATGGAACTTTACAGATTTGATATTGTTTAATCAGGTTATTCTTGACAACTCCTTCTTTTGAAATGACTTTGAGAGAAATTTCCCCTTCAGTAAGTTTCCTAGATTAATATGTTTGAAAAGAAATGCCCCCTTTCCCCCAAGTAGCAATGTTTTAGATCTTTCTCCCCAGTCCACCTGAGTCATACTTTCAATGGAGCTGTAATATTAGTGTCCCAATTTTAGTTTTGTGCATAGTCAGGGTAAATTTTGCCTGGATGTGTTTGGCTGAAAAGGAAAATATTTTCCCTATCGGTCTTTGCTTTCTCACTGCCTTTTAAAAAGATACATTTCGTTTTGGTTAATTTTGATATGCATTCCTTGCTTTTTAACTCATTTGCTTAATTAAAATGAAAGTAATAGTAGTGGAAATGGAATAACTAATCAAATGGGAAAATTTAATTTTCTTTATTTGCTTAATCACTTAAGCATTTAATCCACTGGGGGTAGGACAGCGTGTGTCTTTCCGTACCTTGAATAGACAGCGTCTGTTATTGTAAACGTACAGTTTCTTGATTATTGCCACATGCTGCTTGTGTAGAATAATTGATTTTAGGTTTTGTGTAACAATCAATATTTAGATGATATTAGGAACGGTTTATATTGTTAATGACACCTGTAGAATTAATTCATATTTGTATGCATCGTCGTTACATGATACGTTTGCGCATTTATTACTTTTATGCAGGCTATGAACGAGTTTGACTTCGATTAGTATAATGCTCAGAAAATAATTCTGAGAAAATAATTTTGCATACCTTTTACTTTATGAAGTGTCAAGAAGTTTGATGTCGGTCCGGGAAACAATACTAGTACACTCCACTTTAAGCATCTTTCCACTTAAATAACATGCATTATGCAAAAGTGAAACAGTTTTCATACTATTCACACTATGTCAAAATATTGGCACGCCCATGGTTTATAATTTATTGTAACACAGTCGAGTTCACGTTAACCTGACACCACCCGCTACGTTGTGGTATGGTGCGAAGCATATTGGCAAATAAAACTGTTTTCCAAAATAAGTTTGTTGTGAACTGTTTGAAATGTTTTGTCTTTCAGTAACATTTTATATTGGCATTTATAGTTTCGTACAAAGTATAACATGTATTTTTGGTGTAGCGTTGTTAATAGCATTTTTGAACAAATTTAAATGGGGGAATAAATCGCGATGGAAAAATTTTTGCCTCTGCTGTTCCCCTTTGTTTTTAATTTTGGGGGATTTTTGTAGTGTCATGTACCATTCATTTCCAGCCTTTTAAACATACCCTTTTAATGACGATAACCAAGGCGAAGTCTGAATTTGTTTGCCTATTGTGTCTGTGCATGATAAACGTGCCCCAAATGTTTAAGTACATTTCTTCTCGTTAACTATATTAAAAAAAAAGAAAACCATTTTGCCAGGTTTTGTAGACGTACATATTTAATTCTTTAATTATTAAAACAATTTACACCTAACCATTTCGGGGCTAGAATGGACTTGAGTAACCCATCATAAAATAGACTAATCATCTCCTCTCCCCGAACAGAAGAGGTCAGATACACATGCGAGACGGGGATGGTTTGGAACGTGGCATAAACTGTAAAAAAATCGTGAAAAAGATGAAAAAAAAAATTTCCTCACATAATTTCTCTTAAGATTTAAGGATACGCTTTCGTGCAAGATACGAGGAGTGTTGCCAAATGCAGTCTTACTTTAAAAGTTCTTATCTCCAAGCTGTATTCTTACACACAAAAAGCTGTCCATCATTGTTTTCTTTTTTATTCCATTTTTTAATTTCTGAAAAATAGCGCGGTTTTTCTACAATTAAATCTAAGATATGGTAGTTTTATATTGCGCAAAATCTGTGAAGTACATGGCCTATGTAGGAAGCAAACAACACCCGCGGGGTCAGGGTGAGAGCAGGCATGACAGGTTGTCCTTCCTTTTAAAAAGGAGCAGTTTCCACGGACAGGAGTAATCAGTGAATTTACCTTGGAGTAATGCGCCTCCTCGACAATGCAGTAGGCCTACTACGAATTCACACCAAACGAAAAAGCAGTTTTTAAGTTGAAGTTACTTCATCCAGGAATACGAATGCAGTCGACCCGTGTCCTTGACACTAAATTGAGAATATGATAATGCACGTACTTGCAAGATCTTGCTTGTGACTATATTCACGTCGTACCTTCTTGTTGACGAAAGTCCTTTCGCTAAGCAGCTCAGAAACAGCCACCGTATTTGTACCATACTGTTATGCTCTATAGGGATGATTTTGAATTCGCAATGGTTCGCGTTAAGAAAAATTCTTTCCATTTAAAATAAAATTTAACTTCACACAGACCCAATTCATTCTCTATTTACACTTTACGCAGAGTTTCCTATAATTTCAGTTCACAGTGCGTTTGTTGAATCTCTACCGGTATATTTTAGCTGATTTAGTATTAATCTGTTATTACTGGAGACTTCCACAACATCTCCAAACACACAAGAAACTTAGTGCTGAATGTGATTTGCTAGGCCTAAGTGAAAAAACTCTTCAACGATAATCGGCCGACCATCATGAAAACGAGAACAAAGTTTCTGATTTCTCGAAAACTACAGCATTCTGACCGGAAATATTTTACAGACTAACTGAGACTGTTATGTACTTTCCTTCAAGTAAGATGTTTCGCGATTATATGGTAGTCCGATTTGGGGATTTTACCAATCTTATTCGTGTGTGCATAAATTTACAACCAGCTGGCACTTTACGTAAACGCTTTCATGTCAATCCACAGATACCTTGCGTAAAGTCAATATAAAGCCAAAACAAAAGTGTACATTTCCAATGCATTGGACCAATCGTATATTAAAAAAAAAAAAGAGATTTGAATCGCCATCAAACGTATTTCATGATGTGTCCCCCTTCCACGTGGGCCAGCCATAAATATCTATGTAGGTAGTGCGACGCGCCTGTTTAGTGGGAATAGCGGACTCTCAAGATACTCCTCAGTCAAACTGCACACCCGAAACCGGAAACCTGGCATAGAGGTGATAACTTCTGTTACTTAATCATCGAGCTACAAATGAAGCCCTGGATGATTGCAGAAAGGTCTGTCCGATCATGGAACTATAATGCAGTTCGTCTCCAATGTAATCATTGCCATCATCGTTGTTGCAGGTTCTGCGCAACTGCCGATAAGCCTAATATGGAATGGCTGCGTAGCACCTTGATCAGAATAACGACAAGAATATAACATCATATCAGTGCTCTTAAATGTGTGATTGCCGAGCTTTCGGTAACTGAGTACCTTCTTCAGGGCAAGCAGATTCTCCTTCTTCAGGGCAAGCAGATTCAAATCTGCTTGCCCTGAAGAAGGTACTCAGTTACCGAAAGCTCGGCTGTCACATATTTCAGAGCACTGATTTGATATTACATTCTTGCCGATAAGCCTAGCTCTGTAGTCACTGACGCCCCGAAAAAAAGTTAAACTTGCAACACAAATTTGCCTGTCAACGTGGGATGTTTACTACGTTTAATCTGTGATATAAATCAATCAAAATAATTTATCAAAATAAGGTTTCTGACATAACATTCTGAAATATTCGTGTGTTATACTAAGTCATGGATACAATATACAACGTAAATTGACCCAGCATTAAAAAGCTCATTGTTAGAAGACCGCTACACCTTGTCAGAAAATTTCAGCAAAATAATCACACTTATAAACGTTAGTAATGGAGAGAATCACTCACGACTCTGCCGAGATTAAAGGCTATCACCAGCAGCGAACTGCAGCTCCAAATCAGTCACTTAAAAATGTTGATTTAGGCTTACATCGTTGAGGCTTCCAGTTGCAATACCCAACAATGAGAAAACAAAATGTCGAGCATGATTCACATCTGCGGAGTTGTTGTTAATGCCGCGTGTCTAAAGCCACACACGTGCATCCGGTTCGTAAGTGACTTCGTCACAAAGGCAAACGCGCTACGATTTGCAGGCTCTCATTGGATGATCGCTGAAGTTACGCGTTAAGTTCCAGTTCCATGGTTCCATGTAAACGGCGATCAATGCATGCAACCCTATGTGCAGTGCACGTGTGCAATGGGCGTGGTCTAAACTGAAGTGATGTCACACTTACGAACGGGATACATTATACATGTACAGACTGCATGATGCACTTACAGTGACCTAGATAAGTATACATTATATTTGTCATTGTTGTCAAGATTCAAGCTGTATTATGCCCCTCGTAATAAGGTTTGCTCCACCCTTCGAAGAGAAGGGTATCGTTATACTATTAATATACAAATGAGCCACACTAGTGTATATATACCGCACCGCACTCAACTGTGTCTTTGTCTTTTGTGGTGCAGTTTGCTCAGTTGCTAAATTTTTCTTCCTCACTGTCGGATTTATACTTGTGGATTTATATATCGTGTAATACTACACATTGGATTTATATACTGACGATTAATTGTATGGAATATGGGTAACAAGAGGTCTACAATCACCATTCCACCAGCTTTGGGCGCTCCTCCGCCGGAGACATAGACTAAAACGGGCAGCTCTGAGAGCTCGCACGTTCTAGCCTCACCATGGGTTAGAACCCCACGAATAGAGAGCAACCAGGAACTAGGGTCACCACGCCCTGTTCCTTAATCTTTGGTTACACAGCCTATATCGCCGGCTCTTCCAGTCTATGATTAAAGATACTCGCACATGTACATCCAATGTTGCCACTCATACCCATACCTCACCATGAGTTGGGCCGTACGCACCTCCAGCGCCAAATGTTACACAGAACATGAGTAGTGAAGCCCGTCTATATAGAGAAAACCACGCCCCTTTGGGGTTTTCTCGAGCCTCTTGACCAATCAGAACGCTGTATTTTGCCCCATTTCTCCCTCATTAGCATAATTTGAGGAGCCAGCTCCTCATCGGGTCGTTCTATGTTTGGGTGACGAGTAGGGGTGTTCCCGTACGTGAGGGGCGTAGGCTACTCGAGATAAAACATTAGTATTCTTTGGATGGTTGTTTTATATAATGTACATGGACATGCATATAAATGTGTATTATGTAGTGTATTTGTAATCAGAAAACACAGGAAACGTGTTCTGCATAAGTCGTCTATATGAAGCGTGCAGTTATTATAATTACTGTTTATTTTTACTTATGTAGTATGTATATTTCTAAAGTGGGGTAATCCATTGAAGTAAGTTTACATAAAATTTAAATTTAGTACCAATACATGGAAATAAAAAGTACATGATACGAGTACGAAGTACATACATGTACATCAATACAGACGCATAGGTACATACCCAGGAGGATGGGGGAACCTACCTATATACAAAAATGGTACCGTCATATTTGTACGAAATGAGAGCTATTGCAATCACCGCTGTTTCGGCACGGAAAAGCGGTTGTGCGCATGCGCACGATTTGCGCCATTTAAGTGCGCCCTCTTGTGGTTAAAAGTACTGTGAATATTAATGAGCTGAAAGGGTCACCTTAATTAAATCCTTTTTGAGAGGCACTGCGTTTATGAATATTTATAGAATATGGCTTGTTAAAAACACAAAATTGACTTTTAAATTGAGGGTACGTTCGGCCACTTTGTGTCTAAAAGTTAATGTCTGTTGGTGAATGATCGACGATTACTGGACTTTTGACCGTTGTTAAAGCCTCAAAAGCATTGCTCCTACAGTTTTGCCAGTCTACGCTTGAAATCCATCGTGAAGAATGGACCTTTTACAATGTATCGGAGCTCTGTGATCTGTGCAAACCTAACGGTACGCACTTGCAAGGCATTACATGACACGCTGATGTTTACATTGATACACTACATCTTAGAGGAATACCCGTGAGAGGTCTACGTGCGCCGCATGGTGGTTTCATGGGCGTCCTCACTGTGAAGGAGTTGCTCCGAAGTACATGCCGTTAGGCATGTATCTTCAAATAGCAGTATTTTTAACAAGTTTGAAAAAGACATACATATACACGACAAATAGGCCTGTGTGTTTACACCATTGCACAGTACATGTACGTTCATTTACAAATATATCGGTTTTTGGTTTATAGAATATGTTTTTAATATTTGCAAAACGTGCTTATAACATGGCTAAGGCTACGCATGCCTCTATACATCAAAAGTTACTGCATGGTTTGGAGGTTGGTGTCTTATGGACCAAGAGTACATGTATCTTTTTAAGTCTTCTCCAACATATTGTCAGCTGTGTCTTTGTTGGTGGAAAGAAGAAAGTGTTTATCTTTAATAAATAAAGTTTAATAATTGATTTTGCTGTCTTTGTTTACACACATATAGAGTGATAATGCCTATAAACTTTCTGATTTCCTCTTCTTTGGGATTTGCTGTGGGCATACACTAGCAATTGATGGTGTCACACTCAACAGGTGTTCCCTCATGACACACATTAGTTTGTGTGGTTCCACATCCTTCTTGGCAGTGTTTCTAGCTCCATTATATCATGCATTCAGGTTGTTAAACTCTGCATGCATGCATTCGCCTCCTTGTTCACCAAGAAGTCCAAACCCGTGCTTTTGTGGCTGCAATGAAGGGCATGATATGCCTCTCCGTAATGTGCATCTGTGATGGCGCTGTTTCTGCTGGGAAGTGAGCACAGAAGAAATCCAGGTATTTTTTATGTCATCATCTGTAAATTTTAAGAGAAATGTTTTAAGAACATTACACTGATGAAAAGTTATTTGTTGGAAACCTCAGATGTGGAAGTATAGTTTCATTTTGAAATGCATGTTTGTGTAATAAACATTTTCAATCCCAAAACTACCAGAAACTTACAAAGTTTGTCAATTTCAGCATCACTGAGAACACTTGCTGTGTTGTATGCACCATGACATGATGCAAAGAGCGTGAAGAGGTGTTCATATTTTGCAGCTATTACTTCATCCTCCTCGACCAAGATGGACACAGATGCAAAGTTTCTTCTACAATGGCTTGTGTGATCTTAATGATATTTTTCTTCTGAGTGCATGAAGAAAAATTGTTCATTAGTGTCAAACAATCATGTATATGCAAGTACTGACATCACATATATACTTCTACTTAGGAAAAAATAAACATGTACATACCTTAACACACTTGTTGACTTGGTTGCCAATGAATGTATTTGAATAATAAGCCTGTCTCCGAACCTTTATTTCTTGAAGACATATTGCAAGTTTGGCAAGAAGAGGGTTCTTTGGTTTATCCAGAGTTGTGCTGCTCTGTGCCTTGGTTTGCTGCAGGAAAAAGGTCCACTGTGTTTAACTGTTATTTGTTTTTTTTCAGACAACATCATGTAATGCCACATACACAAAGGGTAAGGAAATCCTCTTGCATTGCATTTATATCTTAAGTGAGGCTGGCTGTAACCTCATCTACATTAATACTTTCATTTAGGAGAGCCACCACAGCTAGTCCCTCTTGCATCTCACTCAGCTCAACTCGGATTTCCTCAGCACGAGTTCTTGCTGAAATAACTTATCTTAGTTGTGTGACGTGCTGAGCAAAAGGACTGTCTCTTGCTGCAGCATCGTTGGGTGACTGGGAGTTAGCGCATTCCCAGGCAATCCGCTCCCCAAGTTGCTGACATTCTTTCTCCATTAGGGAGAACATCTTGAACCAGATCCCGAGGCTGATATGGAGTGGCAAGGGGAAAAACTGACAAAATTACCATGAACAAAATAGACAAAAATGATGCATAGCCATTTTGAACAGGTTTGAAATATAGTGCGCATCATTGCCAAAACAGAACGCTTAAGGTGAAGAATTTTTGTTATAAGTGAAATACACAAATCACAAAAATAACACTTAAATTCTGAACTGTTCATGGTACAAGACGTACAGATGAGATTGGTATATCAAAGAATGTTTCACTGATAACATTGTTGAAGAGCTTGGCCTTGTAAAGCATTCCACCAGATGCTAAGAAGCGCCCTTGATCACGTTTGAGAGTTTCCATTGTTCTTGGCTCAGCATGCGCTTGTTGAGTTCTAGGAAGCACCATGTCATTTGTGCAGACAGTGCACAATAGACAAGGGTGACGACCTGCAAATGTATGATTTTTTTTTTTAGTTGAGTTTTAAAACAAATGTCTGTCATTTCCAAGTTGTGAGTGTTGAATTTCTGTTTAGTTTAAGTCACATAGTTTAAAACTCATAGTCCCCAAACAGGTAAGGAACCAGCTTCTTCTCCCTAAACAAAGACAGAATTGTTAACAAAGTCAGTTCATTTGGGAATTATATGAAGTTACGAATTCATGCCAATTCGTTCATATTCCAAATGATGAACTGCAGCTGTCCATCAGCATGTGTACCTCCATGTAGTGTTTGCAATGTCTTTCACTTGGGTGTTGAAGCTGTCCAGGGCCATGTGCAGATAGCTGAGTCATTTGCAGCAAATGCACACACAACACTGGTGTTCCTCCTTGAGTTTGGGCTATCGATGTTTGCAACTTCAACCATGAATTTGAAAGTGCCTCCTCCCGTGTCACCTCCAAGCTTTATCCACACCTCATCATGAGGTTGTGCACGGTCCCATTTTAGCTTGTCACACCTTTCAAGGAAAAATTGAATGACTTTTTAAAAGAAATGTTAAATGCGCCAAGCAAATTCTACTTTTTTCATGCAAGTTTTTAATGTTTTCATAATAGGTGAAGGCATGAGACATCTTTCATAGACTCTGATAAAAACATGTGAATGGCAATGAGCTGGATGCATGCATTCATGAGGAATCATAAGGACTATATTGAACATGTGGCAAATCAGGTGATTTGTTTTCCCGAATACCTTCTTTTACCTCTCATATTCATCCAGCAAGGCCAGTATATACTTTCTGAGATCTGTGATGAAAAGACAGGGTGCTGGCTTGGTGACAAGGGCATCTCCTTCCTTGCAAACAAACGGGAAGAGTTTCTCCCTAAAGTAACTCTTGACCAACGGACAACTGACCAATGCTCCTACTGTTCTTCTCACGGGCCATTATGACGTTATACTGCCTTAGCCACCTAATGAAAGAATTAAAGTTAAATATATCTTCATTGTGATCACCGTAACTCCATTTTATTTCAGGAGGTTGTAAGAAAATAATACATATTTTCAATTCAGTTATGAATCATGTATCAACTTACAGCTTGAGCTCTAGAGAGCAGACCATGACAACCTTAAATCGGACTTGAGTGCCAACTCCTGAAGTGGGGGGGATGCAAACTTTCATTTCCATTTTTTCATGGAGGTCTTTCAATTCGCATCTAGTTGTGGTGCTATTTAGAACATGCTTCAGTTGTATGGCAGGTTGGCCTCCTGTAACATTGTCTAAGTGCTGTCTCAGTCTTTTGGTTCTTGTTCGGAGAGTACGTTGTGAAACCTCACTGCTTGCTTCCTGTAGTGAAGGCAATTTCTGAATGCACATTGCCTTTAATCAAAGGAAAAACAAAATATTCCAAACTGATTTTTATGTAAAATAATTTTTTTCACCTGCGCAGGGAGAGAGTGTGGTGGTACTTCGCATATTGTCTGAAGTTTCACAGAGGTACGTGTACGTTTGCTTTGTTCCACGGAACTTCCTCCCATAACAAGGCCACTGATTAAAAGACACAAAATATCAATTTAAATTGAAACATTGAGGACATTGACTGATTTTTACTATCAGTAAATTCCTGAATATTTTGTATAAAGTATTACCTTTTGTGTTTTAATCAGTGCCATTACTATGGGGAGGGACTTGTTTACCTCATTTAAGACTTGCCTTAATGGTATGAAATGCTATGAAAAACCTGTAACTACACTCATCATCTAGGAAAACAATGAACTGAGATATTACCCAGTTGCTAATTGGTGATTTGTTTTGCGGATTTTTATAATGAAGAGATGCATCGTTTTTAAATACAAAAACTGAGTTCTTCACATGAACTCACCTCGACACCAGTCGACAATTTTGCCGCGTTCTCTTGGCCACCTGTATTTTGAAACTGTGTTTTCAGTAGACTGGATGTCATCTGTTGACCAACCTTACCAAGGGAAGCAATATTTGTATTAAGACTATCTCTGAATATCTTCTCATCGACAGGTGCTGAACTTTGTGGATTACTGCAGTCATGTCTTTCTACATTTTTAAGCCAACTGCTTTGGTTGCATTTCTTGCACTTGACCCTCCCACTGATGAGGACATTCACAAAGTAGTGCTTGGCAGGATGGATATGAAGAAGGCTGATTTGCTTCTTACATACTGAACAAAGAACTGTTGAAGATGAAGATTTCGAAAACAGCTCCTTTAAGCATTGCAAGCAAACAATGTGCTCACACTGTGTTTCTGTAGGTCTGTTGAAAATTTTGCAGCAGTACTTGCAAATGAAAGAGTTGTTGTTTGCCTAAGCCACTCAAAGTTCCTCTGTACTGTTGCCTTAGCTGTCTCCTCTTCCATGTCAAGAGTCATAAGACGAGCATGTTTCCCTTTTCGAAGGACGACCACCTCTTTTAAAAATGTTCACCTTGTCACAAATTAAGCAGGGGCCTGTTGGAGGGTGGGGGGCAATCATTTGGCACAGGTTGTGTCCCTGCAAGATAAAGATTTCAATTACAAAGATGGCAAATGAAGGGAGGGTGGCGGTGTGGCTCATCGGTTTCTACACTGATTTTATACTTTGCTTGTATCTTTTCTTGATTTTCTGAGCAAGGCGTAGGTTGTCTGTTATGGATTTTCCATGGATTTACTCTCTCGGCACATATTCTGCATAATTTCTGGAGATTGTGTATGTGATCCATAATCAAAGAGCCACTTTCCAATAGTCTGTCAGTTAAAAGTAACAAATTTCCATGCTTGTATCCTTGAAACATCTGTCAAGAGTAGCTTTGTTCTTTCCTTTTTGATTGGTACGTAGTTCCAGAACTATTTTTTTAAGGTATTAAAATGTGACAAAATAAAACAAACGGTTTAAGTGTAAGACAGCAATTTCAAATTTTCTTTCAAGTAAAAATGATCCACATATTATGTAGTTTTTGAAAGTACGTGTACATGTAATCTGAAAAGAAGACTATTTCATTTATCAACCTCTGAGGCTGTTATTTAAAATAACAGTCATTTGAAGGTTTTGACAATACCCCACCCAACCTGTTTATATATCAGAAAGTGGATGTTATTTTGCACTGCTAGGAGGTCATAATTTACGTGCATAATTTAAAGGTCATGATTTAAAGTGCTTGTCGCCCAGGATTTTTTTTTCTAGTCAGGCGGGTATGCACTATCAGTCGGGCAGGTTGCCCGCGCGTGATATATATGTACATGTAGTCTGGCATGGATACCGCGCTTACGCAGGCTACCGAAATGGTGGTTCAGGCTGAAAATATCACCCATGTTAAGTCCACATTTCTCGATAACCGTGGGGTTTGCACAGAAGAGAAAATACAGTTTGTAAGATGAAGAGTTGTTTTGTGGTTTATGTGTTGTTTTAAGTTAGGAAAACTCTAGGTCATATAGAATTTTCATCTGTAAATCTTCCCTCGCCAGAAAAACAAAATCGGAGCAGTTTAGTTTAGCTTTGAATTTCGCGCTTAAGAAATTCATTTCAGTTGCTTCTCCTGTTGCAATTGTATGTAAAAATTGTGAATATTCAGCATAACCATGACTACTAGGCAGTGTTTACAAAATGGGTCAAGACTCATGAATTATGCAACCTGCCTGACCTCGACAAAAAAATGACACATGCGCACAACCGGTGTTCCCCGTTGAACACACACGGAAACAGCGGTGCAATAGGCCTGTGTTGAATGGTCGGAGAGCAATGCCGTGACGTCACGGTCCTGAGTCATCGATGGACGTAAACAACTGGACACGTTCGAACATGTTTTCCACCACGGCCACTACAAGGTCATCACAAAAATGCAAGCATTTATCAACCGAAACTACTTTTGTGTGACCTGCTTAAAGGGCTACGACCAACCAGAAGACCACCGCTGTCACAACGCATGTAAGCTGTGCTTTCAACCAGATTATGTTGAAGGGGAGTGGGTGTATTGCAACGACTGCAACCGTCACTTTAAAAGCACAGTTTGCTTCGAAAATCACGGCAAGAAAAATAGTCGAGGTTCATCAGTTTGCAAAACTCACTTCCGATGTCTGGAATGTGATAAGTTTATCAGCCGTAGACGCCTTGGAATTCAAGATCATAGATGTGGAGATAAATACTGCAGCATCTGTAGAGAGTTTGTCCCCCCTGATCATCTCTGCTACATGCAGCCGGTTGTGGAGGGAAAAGACAATTCTACTGACCGCAAAGTGCCAGACGAAGAAGTGGAAAAAGATTCAAAAATACAAGAAGACGTCAGTTTTACGAGTTACATTTTTCTCGACTTCGACTGTGTACAGGAGACCGGTACACACGAACCCAATCTTTGCGTAGCACAAAAGGTGTGTAATCAGTGCCCAGACTGAGATGTCGTCATGTGTCAACATTGCGGGGAGCGAGAGCGCGTTTTTTATGGGCCCAATATCTTAAAAGAATTTTTTGAATAGCTTTTTGGGGAGGACAATGCAGGAGCCGTCGTCATATGTCACAATTTCAAAGGATATGATTCTTTCTTTATTCTTCGATACTTGTACGATAATGCACTCCTACCCGAGGTCATCCTCAATGGGGACAAGGTCATGAGCATCAAGGTTGCAGTCAATGACATGAAGTTTACCGATTCCTTAAATTTCCTGCCCATGGCCCTCTCCAAACTCCCCAGTGCATTTGGCCTGAAAGAGTTGGCGAAGGGCTACTTCCCACAGTTCTTCAATACAAGAGCCAATCAAGACAAAGTCCTGTCCCACCTCCCCGACATGTGACATTATAACCCTGACGCCATGAAACCAGCCAAGCGAGAGAAGTTTATTAAATGGTACGAGCTGCACCGAAATGACTCCTTTGATTTCAAGAAAGAAATCATCAAATACTGTCAGTCCGACGTCGACATTCTTCGCCGTTGCTGTCTGCGCTTTAGGTCGCTGTTTATGGACAAGACGTCCTATGAGACTACTCCTGGCATTGACCCGTTTCAGCATTGTATCACCATCGCCTCGGCATGTAACTTGGTATACAGGACCAAGTACTTGGAGGCTGGTCCATCGGCATCATACATCCTCTGGGATATCGATCCAACGACCGTCAGTCAGTCAAGGCTCTGCAGTGGCTAAAATGGACGGCTCATTAGACCGGCCATAGCATTCGGCATGCGGCTAACAATGTTGAAGTGCAAGTGGGCTAGTATAAGGTTGACGGGTTCTACATCAATGATGGCGTTGGAACTGTCTTGGAGTTTAACGGCTGTCTCCATCATGGACATACTTGCCTGGATCGGGATACTAAACATCCTTTCAATGGCCTCACCATGGAAGAATTATATCAGAGAACTGTATACAGACGTAAGTTCATCACCGACCGAAGCTATTGTTATATTGAGCAGTGGGAATGTGAATTCGATGCGGAATAAAAGCACAACATAGAAATGAAAGAATTCATCTCGAATTCGGATATCCCCACACCCCTTTCTCGGGACGCCTTCTGCGGAGGACGCACCAATGCCACTAGACTCTATTACGAAGCTGGTCCACAGGAGAAAATCAATTACGTTGACTTTACCAGTCTATACCAGTAGGTCAACAAGTACGGCAAATATCCCATCGGTCATCCCTTCATTGTCACGGAAAACTTCCGTGACATTAGTGAATACGAGGGTCTTGTCCAGTGTAAAGTGCTTCCTGCCAGAGGATCGTACCATCCAATACTCCCCAACAAGACCTGTGGACACCTGATGTTTCCGTTATGTGCTGTGTGCAGTGAATCAAAGCAGCAGTTGCCTTGTCTCCACAGCGACGAAGAGCGTGCTTTCACGGTGCGTGGGTGACTATGGAACTCCATAAGTTTTAGTATGTTCACGCACGTGTGGAGCACGCCGTATAACTCGTTATCCATTTTTCGTTGTGTTTGTTTTTTATTAAGTTTTCTTGTATTTTTGTATGTTTTGCCGCGTGCCATCAATAAAATGCCTTATTAAAGCCGTACATCCGAACCAAACAGTTTGGTTCGGTTCAAAAGTGCCCTGTTTGATGTTTTTTGCCTCGGTTCGGCGGTTCACCTGCAGCACTAGATTAAATTGTGTTTTAATTTACTGTGCATTAAAGTTTAATAGGTAAAGTCAAACACCAGAGATAAGTATAGAACCC
>NW_019091483.1:11677-25349 GCF_001949145.1 Acanthaster planci | reverse complement strand
GTTCGTCTGTTCGATGTTGACCGTCCGTGAGGCTTACCGTTTACAAAGCGTTGGACGCTTTCAAAAGCGTTTGTATTTTGACCTCACGCCTAAGGCGATTCAGATTGGCTACGAGGTTTTGAAGATCTACGAAGTCTGGCACTTTGAAGAAGTCTCGGTGTACAATTCAGATACAAAGGAGGGTGGCTTGTTCGCTGCATACGTCGACGCTTTCTTAAAGATGAAGCAAGAAGCCAGCGATTGGCCCCAGTGGTGTCAGACTGACGATCAAAAACATGACTACATACAGAGTTATTTCAAAAGGGAGGGAATTTAGCTCGAATAGGATAACATTGAGAAAAACCCAGGGCTGAGGGAATTCGCCAAATTGATGCTGAACTCGTTCTGGGGTAAATTTGGACAAACACCCAACATGACCCAGTCCACTCACGTCACTGAACCTGCAGAGTATTTTGATCTCATGACACGCGACGATGTAGACGTTCACAGTGCCAATTTCGTTACGGAGGAAATGGTGGAGGTCCAGTGGCAAAAAACCAAATTCATTGTCGAGCCCTCTGGTCGTACCAAAGTCATTATTGCCGCTTACACCACGCCACAAGCCAGACTCAAACTGTAAGAACTTTTAGAGGCACTTGATCGTAGGGTATTATATTACGACACTGACAGCGTGGTTTATATCAGCCGCAAAAACGAATGGGAACTCGACATTGGGGATTACCTGGATGATTTGACGAACAAATTAGAGGCAGGTAACCACATTTTAGAGTTCGTGTCCGGTGGACCGAAAAACTACGCATTCAAGTTGGCAAAACCGGATAAGAGGAATCCTACTAGGGTGAGCCGGTTATGTTTTTACTTATGAGAACCTCTCACTGATATTATTACATTTTTCTGCCAGTTGGTTATATAGGCTATTATGTCTTTGGCTGTTGCATGCTCAGTAGCCAACCCACCACCAGTAACGGTGCCACTCTGCATATGTAGTGACCGTTTGGGTAGGTAGAACGCAGTAGACTCCTCCCCCACATTGATTGTTTGGGTCGTGTTTACCGGAGAATACCTACCCAAACAGTCCCGCCCTCCCCACCAGGCTTTGACTTTAGTCGCTTTCGAAGAGAAGGACGATCTTGGCGGCGAGACCGCAGTGCATAGTGGGAGGTCATAGGGCATCTTGGATGATAAAGTTTTATTCAGTGAATGGCCATGCGTGCATGGGAAATTCGCACATGTAGTGACTGTTTGGGTAGTATTCTCTAGTAGACCTGACCGACACAATCAATGTTGGGGAGGATTACTGATTTTGGTCGTGCACTTCATGCTTCACGCTGTACAAACCTATGGCGCATTCGTTAAAAAGCCATTTTTGATACCGTCACGTCCATAAAACCACTTTGTTCTCATTTATGTATGACGAAAGCGCGGATTTCTAGATGGCATAAGAAACAAGACGTCATACTAAACCGGACTATATCTTCCATTTAAAACAATTATTATTCTTATTCTAGAAAGAGATTAATTAATCTCAGTTCAATGTATTAGACAGCCTGGGAAAGGATTTGGAGCATGGATTAAAACTCAGGTAGGAATGAGGTGTTGTGAAGAGTAAAATGACGCAAGTAAATAAAGCCTCTCTCTTTTAATGCCGATGTCTTTGGCCTGTCGTTCGATTATATAAGTAAAGACCATAAAAATGTAACATTTCCATCATTGGTCCCATAGAAAACCCAAATATCACTGTGCCTGTTATTGAAAATCGGTGCATCAACGAAGCAGAAGGACCAGTTAACGTGACGGATGAAGTAACCGCAACAGAGACTGCTCCTGAAAATATCACTTGCACAGCGTCTGTTGGAGGAACCAACGTGTCACTGACTGGAGGTGTATTTGGACTGGGGTGCTATGTGATAACCTGCAGGATCATTCTACCTTACGGCAAAATTGTGTCTGCAAACGTCTCCTTCTACATCATCGGTAAAATAATTTAATCTTTCTGACTTACTCCTTCTGATGTTCGAAATCATGGGAAATGACGTTTTGTTAGGTGAATTCTTTGATTTGTTTTTATTGTAAGAGGTAATCACCATTATATGACACGATTCAGTTATTGTTTCTTAAGCACCAATGTGGATTGTGCGATTTATTAACTATATTGTATTAACGTATATTTTATTAACTAACTGATGAAAATTTTGTATTTCACAGCATTTCCCATCATTTCTGTGCCTGAAGTTAAAGTTCAGTTGATCGTTTCTGACAAAGCATCGATTCGAGTCACCTGGGATAAAGTAAATGCCACGAACGCAGACGGTAACCCAATAAACTGCACAAGTGATACGGGGACCAACGTGACCGTTACAGGGGGTGACTTCCCAGTTGGATCTCACACTGTGACGTGCTCTGTGACCAATGGTTGGGATTGCTTCTCCTTAGAAAACTTTACATTTGATGTAATTGGTAAGACAGATGTTCAATTTTTGTTTTCCTATCCATTTTTTTGTATTGAATTTTCGTATTCCAACCTTTTTCTGACTGGAAGAGATCTGTGTTGACTGTAGTGTAAGTACTGCAAACGCAATCTCTGATGTCGCAATGTTTTTGCGGTGAATTGAATAGCTTACGTTGCTGCCAATATTTTTTACACCAAAGAGCGATAGCTGAATCAGAGCAACTGCCGATTTTTTTCAACCCGAATTCTTACGCGGTCTTGACAATGGATACGGATGGATACACCATAAAGCATTTGAGACACTTGGCCTCCTATTACAGATTCGTTGAAAATGCTAGAGGAAAATTCATCTATATTTAATAAAAAGAACTTCTTGTAATGAACAGTGCAGGTTTAAAGATATTTAATGACTAGCATTAATCCTAGAATCAGGATTTATTTATTATTTACTAAGTATTTACTGTGAAAGAAATGTCTAATTCTCGGTTGAAATATTTACAGCCATAGGTCGTATTAAGATAGGTAAATCAATCCTGACCGCTTGGATTGGCTAAGGAATACGATAGGTAGGCTCTTTCAACCGCCCAGATCGGTAAATGAATACCATAGGCAGGCTTTACTCAGAATTTTCTTGAATACGATTTTATAATCTGTCCTGTTCACACTTTTACAGCTTTTTACAGGGCTTATGTAGTTATGTGTCCTATTTACTTTAAATGACTGACTTAACTCCGTGCTTTCTTGCTTTGACAAGATATCGCAAAGATTGTTAAAATTAAGTGCCACAGCCCAAATCACCATATGGGAAGTTCATACCCTTTATTTATATTTTCCAGAGCCACCAGCACTCCAAAATCGACAACCACTGCAGCTAGACCCCACCACCACTCTTGAACAAACCACAACTGCAGAGCCCACCACCACTCTGGAGCCCACCACCACCATGGATCCCACCACGACTGGAAAACCAACCTCCACTCAAAAGCCAACCACTACTCCTGAACCAACTTCCACACTGGAACAAATCACTCTGGAAACCAACGCCACCATGGACCCAACCACACCTCCGGAGCCCACAAGCACCTTGGACGTGACAACCAAAGACTCGACCACCACCTCCAGTGAGTCATTAATTAACCCCTTCTTTCCATGTCATTAAAATGAAAAGCTTTGCGTACTGTACCACTTTGCTTTGGGTTTTGTGGTTTACCCCAAAGGTCGACCGACTGCAGAGCTCAATGGTCGTTGCATGTAGTGAAGAAGACTTGAACATTCCCAAGTCAACTCAATTCTTCCATCAACAGAAAAAAATAGACACATTTAGGTGGTAAACCATCACCTACATGTGTAATTCTTAGGGCAGTGACTTCTCGGGTGGGAGGAAGGTGCAAAATGGAATTGTATTCCAAGACTGACTGTCCAATATTTTCTCCTGTATCAGGTGGTAGATAGTAGAAGCGTTTGTAAAAGTGCTGCAGGTTTACCTTTTTTTAAACAGAAATATTTGAAGGATCACTTCCCCCGATATGCTGCATAAGGGATAGGTTTTTAAAAACCAGAGAAAGCTGCACACGTAGAAACAAATGCATTGTAGATTCTACATTGTATGTTACATTCAAGTTTGCTTTGACAGACACGTGAACAAAGTAAATGAACATAATGACAACACTTGACACAGTTTTGCATTTCGTTTGCAGACTAATGCAGTCGAGCTAGCATCAAACTGCATCAAACTATTTTCTTTGCTTGGTGAAAAAAGCAAGTAATCCCCTTTATCAATCACCGTGGCCTGTTGGTAAAATATGAGTTGTTCATTTCGTCACTGTTGGGACTCGGCACTTGGGAGTGTTTTGACCTCCTAATCATGTAAATGTTTCAGGTTTGGTCACTGGTCATTTGACATGTACATGTCACACGTTTTCGCAACTACGGGTATACCCACAGACATATGAGCCATAGACGGGCAGCTCCAATTTAAAGCAACAGATGGTTACCCTGGCCGAGACGGCACTTGACTAAATCCAAAGCGTGGACAAATTCACTCCTCAGTATTGGAAGGTTACTCACAGTTGAGGAATTCCAGCCAGAAATTTACATTAAGCCATTTTTCAATTGTGAACAAATTGTCTGTTTACATAATATGGCCCTTGCAGATTCGAAACAATGCGGATGCAGCATTTGAAAGGAAGAGATAGCAGGACCAAAGAGAAAAAAAAGAAACGTATTTTGGGAGCACATGTAAACGAATAAACGAAATCTAAGTGCGTTGCACGCAATTCGCACTGGACGCGCTGACATTCATTGTTTCGCCCACTGCTTGTCTTTCACGCTTTTTAAAACACGGTTAAACGCGCAAGGCTGGTGGTCTATGAGTTTGTATGTCTGGGATTATGCCTCTTTGACAACATTGCTTTGAATGTACATGGAGTGAAGGTTAGAGTTGGTTCAGCGCCGGCTCAAATAGCAGAAAATAAATAGATATTGTTCAGTTACGTCGCCTCTCAAATTAATAAATTATACATTCTAGATTCTTTGGTGTATGCAGCGAATCGAAAGATGTACATGTAGGCTCTTGAACGTAAAAAGAAAGACAGAGCAGCACTTGAAATATACAAAATGAGGGGTAACTGACGTTCGTCACCAAGGTTATGTAATTTACTCGGTGGCAGTTCAATTAAGGCAGTCGATGGAGGCAGATTGTTATGTTGCAAAACCGGGTAGGGCCTTTTAATACAGCGGCCATTAGACAAGACCCTTTAAACTCGTGGGCAATAGAGGGCGCTAAACCAACTATCGTAGTATCGTGACAGGTTATTGACCTCCTTACTCTTTTGCTCTGTCGGATGACGTTTTTGTGGGGTGCTTTGAACATGTTCCTGGTTATTGCTTTGAGTTTTCAAACATGTTTCTGGCTCGCCAAAACACACCCTTGGTTAGGAATTTCAAAGCATTTCTGTAGCATTGGTGCTTTGGGCGCATTTTCCAACTCCAGGCAAAGCAATTTTTCAAACTCAGCTTTGCTTGAATCATACGCGTATTTTGAAAGCCACACACATTGCTGTTGCATTTGGTTTTTAATTTAAAACCAAATTCGGACAACTCAGCTCGAAGTTATGTGTGTCACTTAAGGCATGGCAGTCGTCTACTACGATTCGGCGCTGAACCAACTGCAACCTTCGTTATCGTTTGATTGGATCAATGACGTCACAAAGGCGTAATCAACTCGCGGAGACACTCAACCAATAACAAGAACATGACCCTAGTGGTCTTGTGGAGTGGATTGGCACTCTCTACCACTTTCTGTGCTGGTCAGCTCCTGTTCTTGCGCAGTACGGTATTCGGTGCCAAAAACGTATATCCAGCCTTTGGCCAAATACCAACATCGTGCACGATAAGCGTTGGTTTTTCCCTGTGCAAAAGGGTATAGAAACCTCTTTTTTTTCCCTTTACAAACGAAAGTGAAGATAGCCAAGTCGGACTTATTGCCTGTGTTTGAAAGACAAATTAATACCCCAATTTGCAGATTTTGTACGCTCCTGAATAAGGCTGAAAAACTTACGATCTGTGTAACCCATTAGTCCAGAAACTCCACGAAGCTGATCTTGCTCAGGGCAAATGGGAATCGTCCACTGTGTCAACACTAAAGCCCTTTGAACACCAGAATCTCCAAACGATTGTTTGCAGCATTGCTAAACTGAGGACGAACTTTCTTAGAATGAGAGGGTAAAAGAGGCGCTGCATTCCACATTCTAAGAAAGTTCCTGCACACTCTTCTCAGTCAAAATTGGCCTGGGCGCAGTATTAGCTTCATCTCTCATGCTTGATTGCATGCTTCAAAATTATGTTGTCATAGGGGACTGAACGATTGTACTCACTTTGTCTAATTTAGATGACGCAATTCGTTGATAACAAACTGCTGTTCAAACTTGGTGCCAAGCCGGTGATTTTTGATCCCCAAGCACAATGTAGCAGCGATTCACACGGTATACAAGTTACCTTAGTTACCTTAGTGGGGCGTTACCTGCCCCATCCTAACTTGGTAACAATCGGCCATCCAATACCGACTTCAGTAGTCCGTTATGTAGTTTTAAGCGGAATATGTGTTAGCACTCTGATTGGTTGAACTTTCAGCGGCGATGTGTATTTATAAAGATTTTTATACAACAAATGTTCTGGGCAGTCATAGCACTCAAGACACGATTATACCATATGGGGGTACTACCCTTCCAAAGATCACGTTTGTATTATTCTTAAAACATGTCCAAACTGGAACACCATACATGTACTTTAGAATAGGTTAAAGGTCGACATCAAGGGCCATGCACTCCTCGTCATTGCAGTACAGCCACCAAAACAGCGTGTATGTCTCACTCTCTCATTCTAAGCTAAACGCCTTGGGATATCACAATGTTGGCGTCGCGTCGGCGTTACGTCGTGCTTCAGGTGGCATAGTACTGGACAAAGTGCGGGAATCGACGTAACACACGTCGCGAAATGTGACGGTGTGGCGCGGCGTACAATGGAACGTACGGCAGTGCAACACATACATTGCCATCTGTCAGTTCCGTGGTGCCAAAGGAGCATTTCACCTCGTGGCTCTAATATAATTCAACGAATTTTATGACTGCTTCTTCTTGTGTGCATATATCACTAATATTCGTAGACAGTAGGCAGGGGATTTTTATGCATGTGTTTAGTTCCATTCTTAGTTTTAGGTCAATAATTACGGCAAAACAGACCATTGTTTTGTTGCACTCGCAAGAAAGACCAACATAAACGAAACAATATGACGAAAACAAACAAGTTTTATATCTTCTCATTAAAAACTGCGGTTTTAGAGTAGGGAAAAAATTGGACCAAAGTTCCAAGGGTGTACAGAATTTGTGTGAACTTACTGCTTTCTTGCTTCTTAGGTATTCTTATTTTGCATTCATTGAATTATGTCCACATCGGCGGAAAATTTGCAAAGTCATGGTCCAGTTCGGGTCAATATGTAGACGCATGTGATTGGGAAAACAAAAAAAAAATTTAGAGAACGACTGTCAAAACAACCTGAGGCCTTCATTTCTCCCTCAACCTCAGTCCAAACTTAGTATGGGACTCTGTCGCCGTTGCACTTTTTAAATTCTTGAATAGGAATTTCATGTTTGCTCCCCTGAAAAGATTTTTTTCCTGCCATGTCACACTGATTCCAGGCTATTTCTTTGTATGGCAGAGCTATTGTCTGCATGCTCTGAAAGCGTTTGAAGGGATTTTGGAATATTGGTATTTACTCTTCTATTCAAAATCTGTGGGTGTCGCTCCGTTAACACTTGAACTCAAAGGCCGAGGTACATAAATTATGTCGCATTAAATCTGAATGCGTCAAATACTTGCCACGCGTGCCATCAAATGTACTGTGTTTTAGGGATACCTCAGCAACTCTGCAGGCTGGTGAAATGGGTTGGTTTTCTATAGTGTAGCTTTAAATGATATATACACCGTGCCTTGGTTTTGAAAGAGCAATGTTTCAGTTGATCAAACACTTAATCTGGGACGGGACAGTTGTAAAATTATTGATGTAAAATTATGTTCGAAGTTGCAGTGTTCAACAACCAAACCAAAGTTAAGTTTGTATTTGTGTGACCGTTTTATTCTCAACTTTCAGTTCGCTGGCCCTAATGTTCTTAGGAGCAAACCCTCCAACAAGGCAACAGCAATGTCATTTGTTCTCAGTAAAACTGGAGAAGTGCAGAAAAAAAAGTCTGGCTAAAGCATTTTGTTCTTTGAAACTACATTTTCTTGCAGACTCTTGTTTTTCTCCATGGCAAGTACTATACCCAAACCAATTAATAAAGGCACACTGCATACAGTATCTTTTCTGTTCCCCCAGCAGCAAAGTAAATGTCATTGATTTGGTATGCTGTGTGGTCGATAGGGTACGGGTTTCCGTATCCACGTTAGGAAAACGGTGACTTTCATCACCGAATTTGCTTTAAAAAGTAGTAATTGCATCTACTGTCTAAAAACAATATTTGCACTGATCGGTCTCCCATTTTAGAGGTCAATCAAATCGATGATGCATTGCACTTGTATTGGCCTAACATGTTCATCACTGGCTTTGCCTTAATTTCAGGGTTTTAGTCATGTAAAACACATCCAGCAGTTGCTCTAGGGACTAGAGACTATAGATCCGGGTCTTTTGAAAAAAATAATTCAAACACAACGCTCATTATGATACATGGTATTTGGGGAAAACCCACACTATAGACGCCAGTTCGTTGGTCATGTTCAGGCCTCACGAAATTCCTCCTCCCCATAATGAAACAACTTGATTGTGGGGGTTTCGTGGGGAATAAGGTTCGCCACGATAACTTTTAATATGCCGATACTGAGCAAAAGTTTGGCCACCAGTACTAGTAGTATAGGCAGATTGGCTCTGTGAACAGGGGTTTATTTCCCCCAACCTGGTAAGACAGAAAAAATTGTGGTGCTTTTTTCCAGGCAAGGGAAACAGGGAATTCTGGAATCTTGACCTTCCTTAAAGATAGAATCTGTTAGTTCAAACACTATCGAGTCGATAAAGAGTTTAGCCTGACATGGTTTTTGTGGATCCGTGAAAATACCCTCATCAGACGATAAAAAGAAGTCTTACGGGAGAAATTGTTATGCCTTCCGTTGTGGCGGTTGCAAAAGATAGAATAGTGAAATACAGCAAAATATGACATTATTGAAGTACTGTACCCTACTGGCCGAGGACACAGAATAGAGAGAAAAGCCTCCATAAACGCGCTTGTGAACAGTGGGGGTCGTGTGTAGATCGCATGCGTCCACAACTTGATGCGTCCATAACTTGGCGAAAACCAAAGAGTAATTGTAAGTGTACTTTAGACACCGCAGTGAAGGTCATCCCTTCAGCATGTATTAAATACAGAGGGAGAAGACGAAACCACAAACAGGCTGAAACCAAGCTTTGACGTGAACAAAGATATGCCATCACATTTTGCATGCTTAATGGAAAACGTTTCTAAAGATTTTGCCGAGAGCCAATCCTTGACATAAAGGCTTTTGAGCAAGCGGTGACGTGAGCTAGGCCTATACAAAATCCATGGGCGTCAACGAATAAACTTTGAACTTGTGCACAAGGCACGTTTGTTTCGATACAAAGCGTGTCGGACTGAGAGTTACTTCCTTGTGAGTAACGACATCCGTCCCCGAGCGTGCATAAACCCACTTAATTTTTTCAGCTGTACTGCTGCTCTATTCGTCAATATGAAATGACAAAATGCCCAGAATGCTTGATCGATATACAATGTACTAAACGTTCTGTTTGGAGACAGCAGACTTGAAAAAAAATCGGATATACAGGTACATGCAGATACCATGGGATTGAACAAAAACTTTCTTCAAAATTGTTTATAGGCTTGAGATCAGACTCGTCAACAGAAGATGAATTTGAGTTTCAGCTAATCAATGCGCCATGATTTCACATCTGTCTCCCTCAGACCTAAACACACATCGCGATTCCTTCTGTATTATGTCTTTGAAACACCCAAACTGACCACATATTTAATTCTTGAACGATTGCTTGGCCCTTCAATCGCTCCCTTTTCTTGTAGAGTGGGTAAATAGGCCTACACGTTCTTTTACAGAAGTGGTGTATTTAACACCGAGACATTTTTTGGGAGGCCATGACTTGTGCAGAAAAACCTCTCCAAAAAGTCAAAGTCAAACCTGGAAGAGTTGAATCGTCTTTTTAAATATTGAAGTGCCCATATGTACACTTTACACTGAAACTGGTATTTTCAAGTGGTTTACAGGTTGGGTAGTTTTGCACGTCAGCCATTATACTTCGTGGCATTGAGCCTTCTCATGTACAACACTCGGTTGATGGGGTTGATTTCTAAAATTATCCGCCGAGCCAAACGTAAACTTTTGCCCTGAGGACAATAGTCAGATGGCTGAACACTTCTCCAACGTATTTTGCATTTGCATATGTGGGGCTTAGGATTTTTTCAAATCAATTTCCGCAGACAGTTCGAGAGTAAATGCTAACAATATTGTCTGTGGTACTCCCGTGAACAAGAGTACGGCACTTGCACACGCACACGGCTCAATAACATTGCCTCTGCCCACAAAAAAGAAAAATCCTGACAGTTGAGTTTGTGGTTACCGCTGTAGCCCATGTGGATGGAGAAAACGAAGTGATTTTTACCCTCGGTAACGCAGTTCCAGTACTATGAAGCTTGCGATAACAGATTATTCGAAGTAAGATGCAAGTGCAACTGATCACAAACAATTTTCTTGAGTATCTTCAAGATAATCTGTAAGTTACTAAACAGAACGATAGTTTTCAACCTTGGCATCAAAACCCGGTGTTGCTCATGAGAGGAAGCGAAACAGATGACTTCCAAAGTTCTGGAAAACAGCCTTTCTTTATGGAGACATTTATGATTTGAGTGATAAAGGGTAGTAAAACATCAAAATCATCCATCAACAAATGAGTGAGAATTGGGACTGTAAAACCGGCATGAGTTTTCCGATGAACCATTAATAGATTTCCTCATACAATCTTCAGTGACATGATCAAAGTCAGAAAGACATGGACAAACTAACATGTCAGGTGCATTTTGAGTGGAACATCTAAACTGATCCGTACTGGAAAACCTACCAGGAATGGAACCAACTTTGCTAAGAAAAAAAACAACCCCATGTTATTGGCTAGTTGAAAATCATTAACCCGTGGAGGGAATTTTCAAGATGTATTTTTGTGTTTGGGAGATGATAATTTATATGACGGGTTTTGCCCTTACCCAACGTATATATTAATAAACAGTGTATGCTCGGTGCTTGTAAAAAGTTGCAAGCTTACTCAGGTGGGACTCGAACCCACGACCTCCTGCTTACTAGTGCAGACGTCTTAACCACTCGACCACCGAGCTTGCTGGTCCGAGTCAGGTGAAGCAGCGGGTACCGCGAACTATTTTCAAGATGTATTTTTGCGTTAGGGAGATGTTATTTTATATAACGGGTTTTGCCCTTACCCAACGTATATATTAGTAAACACTGTATGCTCAGTGCTAGTCCGAGAGCTTGCGAAAAAAGTCATAAGCTTACTCGGCTGGGCCTCGAACCCACGACCTCCTGCTTACTAGTGTAGACGTCGTAACCACTCGACCACCGAGCTTGCCGGGGTCGGCTGGCCGGTCCGAGTCAGGTGAAGCAGCGGGTATTGCGAACTATTTTCAAGATGTATTTTTGCGTTGGGGAGATGTTAATTTATATAACGGGTTTTGCCCTTACCCAACGTATATATTAATAAACACTGTATGCTCAGTGCTTGTCTGCACTAGTAAGTAGGAGGTGGTGGGTTCGAGTCCCACCCGAGTAAGCTTGTGATTTTTTTCTTTTTTTGCAAGCTCTCGGACAAGCACTGAGCATACAGCGTTTATTAGTTAGTATATACGTTGGGTAAGGGCAAAACCCATTATATAAATTAAAGTGGAGGGAACACTGAGTTATGGATGTTAATCTTTAAAAGGAGATGCACTAGCCTTAAAAACCGCCTAGGATCACTGTTATTCTTAGTAATAAAGTTAGTATTATATTTACAACAAGATTGGTTCATAAGTAAAATTACCCTGTTCCTCGTACACTTAAAAAAAGGATAAAATCACATTCTTGTTTGGTCGTTCGCCATTTTCTCTCATACTTTCTCCGACACTGCTTCACTGATTTAATGTCATCATTGGGCCAAGGAACCCGAGGTCGCACAACGGCAGTTTTCATTACACAAGGAGTATGATCATTAAATAAAAGACCATTTTACACATGCATGATCTCCTGAGGATAAAAACATATTGCTTAAAATGACATTCATAAATTTGTCAACATTCATAGCCTTAATCTTCCGAGAAGAAAACGTCTGCACGGACATTGTTGGTTTGGAAAAATTAAGAGAGCACATAGGCCTACATGTAATTGCAAAGTGATCGCAAAACAACCGATCAGATACAAGACCATTCACAATGGATTTAGATTGTGATAACCAGGTCTAATGTATGGCCATGCACATGAGTGGGAAAATCCACATGTTGTCTCAAATTCATTGATTCCAGCAACTCAAGAAAATGTATGGCATCGTTGCATTCACTATTATCAACATGAAAATTGAAATCGCCTGTAATAATCAGTGATTCGCTACACATTACCAAACGACGGATTACCAATCGTTTTATATTATCACTCATTGTACAACGTCAAAAAGCTTACAAATCTTCGAAACAAAGTTGAAAGACGGTTCAAATCCTGTAAAAGTTGGCAACCTGAGGAATCAACAGGGAGGAAAGTAGCACCAACATTTGAGTATCTTAGAGGCCTCAACAAACAGTTAATGCCCTTACCTAGGAGTAAAAAGTCACCAACTGCCCAAGCTGACATGATCATCAATCATTTCACTACCACCTGTTCGTCTCTTCCACCACTGGATCGTAGTTTGTTGCCGGAATTCCTTCCCCTAACCCCCACCCATCATCCAGGACTATGAGGTTTACTGGGGACTCCGGTTAAACTGTCCAAATCCCATTATTTGGATGACCTGCCAATAAAGCTTATTTGTGAATTTGCTGCTGAAATGGCAACTCCGTTGTCTCAAATTTTTAACTATTGTCTACTTTCAGGCAATTTTCCTGATCTATGGAAACATTCCTTAATAACTGTTGTTCCAAAGGTGAAACCTTGTCACTCGTTAGATCAGTTAAAACCAATATTACTTACTCCCATTTTTGGTAAGTTGTTTGAAAGAGTTTTTATAAATTTTTAAGAAATACTAGTGGGCTTTTGGCCCCTTTTGTCATTGATCATCTATTCCACAAATTGTTCACATCATTAATTCTTTAAGCTTGTTTAGTCCCAATCTATATATCTTTTTAATATTTTAATATCTAATTTGTAGTCTAATCACTACAAATTTTCAAATATCTGTATTGGAGATCTATCAAACCGAAATAAATAAATAAATAAATAAAATTTAAAAAAAGCATTTTATAAGAGATTTCAGATAACCAGAAAATTCATCAAGAAAAGTTCACAATGATGTGCACATCAGGGTTTGTGCCTGTGGGCTTGCTATGGAGCATTGCAAGGTTCGGCTGATGCTTAGTCAGGGTACTTAGCTTCAAGGCATTTGGGGAATGTTCTTTTTGTATGATCGAAGTTAACAGGGACAATACAGAATGAAGAGGG
>NW_019091483.1:0-11207 GCF_001949145.1 Acanthaster planci | reverse complement strand
CATTTAATTTTGCGGCTTAAGCTGATGTTACATGAGATGGTTATATTCTGTATACGGGGAAACTGAATACAACACAGGATTCGACATCACGTGTTTTGCGCATGAATATTGCATTCCTGTCAATCAAAGAATCCCGAAGTGGGTACAGAACAAAACTCCGGGCGCCGCGGTAAGTTCGCCAGACCGTTTTTCAGCGTCATCTCAAAGTAGTCTAAAATGCTCACCTTGGTGCGATTTTAACAAGGGATTTTTTTACGAATTTCGGGCGAAGGCGATCGCCGTTGGACCAAGGCGAGCAAAATGGGTCACCGACGGGGGTTTGAGGCGCACTTCAGCACACTTTTGTTCCTCCTTGTAATAACTCCAACGTCGATTTTGCAGCTCACGGGTGAGTCTTCCTCTGCCGCATTTCCACTGTCCTCTCATTTTCCTTTCGTGCATGTGTTTAACGGACTGATTGTTTTTGCGCATTTTGTGTTTTAGATAATTTTCGATCGATGCCCCCGGTGATATATTTTCTTATCGTTCACTAAAAAATACATTTACAAGGGATTAATCAGTTCGGGTACACGGGTATAGTTAATTAAACGGAAAAGGCCCGACGCCACACACTGGCTCGAGTTAATTTGATTTTCAGTTCTATTTTATTTGTTCTCCAAATCTTGATTCAAATTAGTGAACCTGGCTTATGGCCAGCTATGCCAACGCCTTAGACTATGCAACCCATCCCTAACAATAAGCTCGTGCGGGTTGCAGCGCTATTACAGCGGCAGCTCTTGCCCTTGAAAGGACTAGGGTATTAGGATGAAAGTGGCAAAAAACAGGTTAAATCATTGTTTCTGTAACCCCCACTTAGAACAGTACACATCAGATAACATCATGGTTAATTGATTCAAATATGTTTTCAATGCAGTTTCAAGACTTGCAAGGTTCTGATATTTGGTTTGACAAGGAAATAATGGTATTTTTAAAGCATGTAAATGAAAAGACACCTTACACTTTCATGCTGTTTCTCAAAATCAAGTATCAATAATGCAGCATTATAATTGTTTTCAGGAAAATGGTTATTCACCACTTCAAATGTGTTGCGTTGGTAAAAGGTTTGAATTATACGGCGTTATATATATGTATCACCACTCCAACCTGGACCAATTTCACGCAGCCGCTGAACAGTCACCAGAAAAGTGATAATTAGTGTTGCTAACCTCAACAACAATTTCCTGGCGGTGTATGGCCTGGTTGTACTTACAGTTGCCTGTCCATAGAGACTTCCCCTGTTTTGTCACTGCGTTTAGCCAACTATTCCTGCAAGGTAAGCGTGCCCTTTTCCGTGCGTATTGTTTACAGTCTTCATGAAATAAACAGACCGTCTGTTTGCGAAAAATCGTGTGCTTAGCAGCGCTGTGAACTTGGGCCCTGGTTTTGAAACGGAGTTGATGACATTAATGATTTTCACGCCTTTAAGAACTCTGGAGAACTTACCTAAGCACAGGTACACCTTCAGTGGATCCTATAAAGCCCAAAACAGCGCTGATGCATTTGCTTAAAACTGGATTTTCAGAATTTCTTTTTCTTGTCCAATTAATGTTTGAAGAAAATGTGTCCTTTGCGACTGACAGGCCTCGTTTCACTTAAGACTTCGGTGTAAGTTGCGTACATTGCTGTCAAGATTTTTAGATGTTCAAACTAACTTATTTCTGCAAAGTGACTGATGTTGAAGCAGTTTTATAACAAATCTGTTTAAAAGCCATTAAATAAGCAAAATGTGTTTGGGTGAAAGGGAGACACTGCGGCGCATTCTATTTCTTGTCTTTCAAAAATGTTAGAAAAGGTGTAGTACGCGTCAGGATTTAGACTTTGAATTATACTTTGAATCAACTCAGGCTGACGGCATCCCATATTAAACGGTTGAGGTGATGTTGGCCCACTGGAAACAGCACTACAACCTCATTTATAAATAACCATACAAGTACTATGCCCTGCCCTTACATCACTACACAAGCAACAGTTCAGGGTTATTACTTATGCACTAACCATGTCTTCCCTACATCACAGCAACACCGCCCTCAGCTGTCCGAGAAAGCATGTATAATTTTAACTGTTTAAAAACATACACTTTTAAATGCATTTAACCAAATAGGGAAGTTACAGAGATTTCATACACTGAAGAAAAATGCAAAGTTGAAGAAACATGGTGTCTAGGAGAAATCCATTGCATCTACACTTTAATTGTGACTGATGCGATCAGTTAATGTACCGGAGTGCACTGGAGACGCCGCTAATTTATCCGGCCTTGCACTGGCCTTGTATGCCTCATAAAATAACTACCAGAATCAGCTTTTGTGCGTCGAAATTCAAACACAATATTCTCCACCGTCCACTGACCCACCATTTATCTTCCTGCGCCAACCTCAACATTACTAATGACACAAAGATCGGCAGCATCTTCCAGATATACGTACAGGGGAAGGGGGTTGGGGCCACTGTGTACGCCATGCATACAGGGGAGGGGGTCTGAAAAGTGCGCTCGTACTTCATGGACGGCCCTTGTCTGGTTGAAGGGGCAAAAATTGATTATTATTGGGAGTCAAGATTGTATTTTCATGTCAGTGCAAGCTCGCTTGGTTTTTTATTAAGTTCAGAAATCGTTTTGGATCCACGATTAGCGTTTCGTTTCAATTTTGAAAATTTGAAAAAAAGGTTTGTTCTCATTGGCATGCAGTTTACTGTATCACCTGTCAAAGAAGTTCAGATACATAAGTTACAGTTTCGTAGCCTCTTAGAGGATAATGTATCGTTTTAAAATCTTGTTACATGTCCTAATTGACTGAATTAACACTGTGCATTATTGCTTTACAAGATTTGGCAGAGATAGTTAAAGTTCAGTGCCACAGCCAAAACCACAATATGGAAAGTTCATCCCCTAATTTATATTTTTCAGAGTCAACCAGCACTCCAGAACCAACTACCACACTGGAACAAACCACTCTGGCACCCACCACCACCATGGACTCGACTACAACTCCAGAGCCCACAAGCACTTTGGACCTGACCACCAAAGACTCGACTACCACCCCCGGTGAGTGATTAATTGACGCTTTTCCATATGTCATTAAAATGAAAAGTCAAAAAACAAACACTTTTTCACTTTCTGAGTCAACCTTTATTCCAGAAAATAGAGAAAAGAAAATATAGATATAAAAAGTGGAAAAGAAATATTACAAGAAATATAATAAAAATCCAATAAATAACACTTATTAAACTGACATATATAGTTGATTTCCATCCGTGTTCTTATTGTCCCCGACAAGGGGCAATATTTAAAGTCTTGTTCAAAATACTATTGTTGTACCTCACATCTTAAGAAGGGGTCTCACATTTTAAGAAGGAGGACATTTAGTGTGGCTCAGGTATAATCAAAAATAGAATAGCCAAGTGCTTTTATCACCAGTGAGATAAAAAAGTATACTTGTGATTTAATTTTTTGAGAAAAGATTGTAAAGTCATTTTGAGATTGAAAATAATGAAAGTGAATAAAATTTGCATTTGACGCAGAATTTTCCAAACGTTGAGAGGGTCGGTAATGAATGACAGTGACAATTGAGTGATATTATGTGTCATTGGCCTGAATTAATAGTTGCGAGGCACATAACGATGAACCATTTCGAAGCCTATTAGTCCAGTGATCACCCGATAAAAATAAACATTTTGGAAGATCAATGCAATTCTAATCTAAATCGTACAATTTCCCAGATCTGCCCAAATTAGCTCCAAAATTGCGTAAGACGCCTTTTAATTGGATGGGTGGTGCAAACGAGCTATGGAATCCGCGAAAGAAACGTGTTTTTCTATATTCACATGCACAAGGAGAAAGACAACTAAACAGACGATCGTTTCGTTGTACTCAGAAAAGGAGGACAACATAAACGAAACAATATGATGAAAACACGTTAGAACAGTTAGGTTTTAATTTGTTGACCCCAAACATCATGGAGAGATGCGGCTGTAAACACGGTGCATCTTCACATGCAACTTTCGTAGTAGTTGAGGCATGCTCAAAATGTAATGTGCTTGCACGGTTCTTGTCCACTACGTTGATTGTTCTGTACATGTACATCAAGTTTAAGTGCATAATTTATTGTGTTTTGTCATAAAATAAAACCTACCCCGGTCTTGTACAGTTCAGACAGGAGTCTCGTACACTTTACGGCTTGGTCTCGAGGTTTCCGTGCAATAATGCGTAGAATCGATAGTTCCCGCACAACACATTAGGGGTAGATTGTAAACCTTCCCGTTAGTCGCAGAAAGGTAATAGGCCTATGCCAAGGATTTTTGGAGGACTTATTCGACAAATATCCAGTGTCCGCAAGAGCACTTCGAATTTAGCAAACCGACGCCTAAGTCTGGCCGACTGAGTTGTGTTGCAGCTGCCGGTGTACGGTGCTGTGCTGCTGGACCACCGCCAGTTTTGTTTTCTGCCACAGCAGCCCCGCAAAACTGACAGGTTCTGTGCCGTCGTCCTCATTCATCAACGAGTAAATTATAGTCACTCTCACAGGAGTTGAACCCACTCACTTTAGCGAGAAGAAGCAGATTGTTTATCTTTTTTCCGACACATTGTAAATTGCCGACTCAGCAACAAGCACACACATGGGTTGCTGTCTTTTCTAAAAGTTTCACATGTACACTCATACAAGGTAGCCCGCGATTCAGCCCAAGATTCAGGTATACATGCATGGGTACTCCTATACAGGGTTTTCCAGATAAAAACAAGCCCTGAGGAAAGGGGTTGATGTGCCCAAACCATGAGATATAATTACAACGTATAAGGATCTCCGAAAAGTAGAAGCAGTATTCTTTCTAATGATACCTTGATGGTATCCCTCCTTTCATGCATGACTGAACACCATTGTCTTGAAAATGGGGCATCCAAACTCAGTTGTAGCACTTTGGATGAACCAGTTTTTTTCCCTTTTTTTTCTGGGACACCCTGTACTGGCTGCGTTATTCTCCGTGGCAGATGAATAGGTTTGTTGCCACTACACTTGAACACGAGTGCCGGCACTCTCACATGTATGCCACGCAAGTTACGCTCCACTCTGCACCTTCAACGTTTCGGAACAAATCTCACAAATATTTTGACTAAGAGAGCTAAGAGTAAGATTTTAGATTTATGCTCCGTAGAGATTAATGTATAATATTGTGCGTTTTCCAGTTTTCATGCATTTTCATGCATACCTGTTGTGCCTTTCTCCCCTATAAGTCATCAACCCAACATAAACACAAAATTTGATCTCACGTGTTTTCGAAATCAGCCCAATTGGTTGTGGAGAGAAATTGCAATTTATCTTGTGTTGATTTTTGGAAGATAAAGTCATTTATACCGGCCTCTGGGTGGGCAATCTACCTCCCAAACTCTAGATGTTGCAATATTTGAAGCTTTTTTCCTATCTCTTCAAAATTGGAAAAAAATCAGACCAAAATTTGAATGGTGTACAGAATTTGTGTGGTGTTTTTTGCTGTTTTGTGTGTATCCAAGTGACATGTCCACATTGACGGAAAATCCCGCGTAGTCACGGTTGAGTTCTCGTCATTAATTTTGTAGACGCGTCGGATCAAAAGAACAAAAAATCCAGAGAAAACACGTCAAAACTATCTGACACCTTCATCCCCAGTGTACTTACATCAATGTTTTGAAAACTTTAAATCTGGTATTTTATACCTTAGTCAAGTCAAAATTTGTCACGCAAACGTAAGAAAACCTTTTGGGGTGTTGGTAATATGAGACTTTCGCTGTTGGATTTTTTGAGTTTGTAAAAAAATCAATACTCTGAACTGCATGCGGTGAGTTATTTCATGTTTGAATGAGTTCCGCTGGTCTCAAACCACTTCTTTGTATGGTAGAGCTATTGTCTTCTCTGAAAGCGCTCAAGGGGAAGTTTGAATACTTTTGTTTACTCAATTCCAAATCTGTGGGCGTCGCTCTGTTAACATTTGAACTCAAACGCCGAGGTATATGTTGCAACTTGTTTGATTTAAACGGGAATTCGTCAATACTTACCAAGAATGCTATCAAATATACCTTGTTCCAGGGATACCCTCAACAACTTTCCACGCTGCTGAAAATAATTGGGTTTTCTATGGTGTAGCTTGAAATGATATATAAACCCTATATTCCTTGGTTTTGGAAGAGCAGTATTCCAGTTGATCACGCACTTAATCTTGGAGGAACAGTTAGTGTTAAGATATTATATTTTTAAAAAAATATAATAATATAATATAAATACTCGAGGTTGCAGTGTCCGAAAACCAAATCGAAGATGAGTTTGAATGCATGTTAATGTAACCGTTTTATTCCCAAGTGTCAGTTGGCACTTGGCTAAGTGTCAGGAGCACACCCTGCAAACGAGGCAATAGCGGACCCATTTCTTTCTTCGTAAAATTGGCTAAAAATATTGGAAAGGTGCAGCTTTATCGAGTTAAGAAGTCTGGCAAAGGCGTTTTTTTCATAGGAGATACTTTTTCTTACAGACCCTCTTTTTTTCCTGAGCAAGGATTACACCCAAACCAATTAACAGAGGCATATTGCATGTTGTGTCTTCTTCGTTCCCAATAATGTATTTATAATTTTCTTTGGTTTGGTCCGACAATCAGTTCAAACACTATTGAGTTGATAACATTTAGCCTGAAACGTTTCTTGTGGCTCTTTGAAAATACCCTCATCAGAGGATAAAAAAAAGGCTCTTACGGGAGAAATTGCCATGCCTTCCGTTTTAAAGACTAAGGCAGTTGCAAAAGATGGCATGGCGAAAGGCTGCAAAATGTGACATTATTGAAGCATTGTGCTGTGTTGGCCAAGGACAGACAACAGACAGAAAAGTCTCATGAACACGCTCTTGAGCAGTGAGGGTTGTTTCGTAGATTGCATGCGTCCACAATTTCAAGCATTTGCAAAATTGCCTAATGTTAGTGGAGAGGACTAATTGGGTTAAAGGGTATTTATAGCATGCATGTATCGCATTAATCTGCACAATCGAGAGTGTTATTTCTTTCACATATTTTTAGCACTGCTGGCTGGCACACAACGTTCACCTTGATTAAATAAATTCGTGCTGTCCATGTCAAGGCATTATTCCTTCTCGATTTGTCTAAGAAAAATAACCAATTGCCATATTCCATTAATTAGTTTTTTTTCAGCATAACAATGAACGACCCGGTAAACAAGCTCGAAAAGACATAATTGGTTCCTTTTTGGCAAATGTTGCAAAGCCCGTTTTTTAAATCAGAGAAGTAAAAGGATGAGTCCCCCCCACTACCACAAGAGGAGAACAAAAGTAACATCTATTCTATTTCCACAAGATGATTTATGGAATCTTTGAAATATAAAAACACACAGATGCAAGAAGGGAAGACTTAAAAGCAGGCCATAAATACCATCAAAAAATCAACTCGGAAAGTTCACAAAGAGCTGCACTGTTGTCAACAAGACTAGTCTTGTGATCTCTTAAAATCGTGTATCAATATTTTTAATAAGAATTAAAAAGTCGCAGATCTTCCAAAAATGATGCTTTATTTGCAAACTTGTCATTAGTTAAATTCAGTTTGCTATTTTGTTTTGAGGCTGCCATTATTAATTCAATTGTTTGATTAATTTGAGTTCATTTTAAGCTTGGGTATTTGAGTTTTGCAAAGCCATACAGTGAGATAAGTTCCCTGAAACTGCTGCTGAAACTAAAATTTGTTGGATTAAACTCACATTCATTTTAGATTGTTCCGAGTTTGGATCGTTTTCTCGAGTTTGATTTAATTAAGTTCAAGTGGATTTTAAGTTGGAAGTTTCACCATTCCTTCATTTCAATTAGTTCTTTGTACATATTGTATATAATTTCAATATGTTCACTTATCATTCTCAATTAAACTTTTTTCTTTCCGTTTTCTTTCTTTGAAGTTAAATTTAGCCTGTTTTGGTTGTTTGTTTGTCCGTCCGACTTCATGGGAGAAGTGGTCTGATCACGTTAGACTGTTTCAGGGTTACCAGTTCAAACTGGCGTACATCACTTTATTCATTACTTACTGAACTTCCTTGGCTTCCTTTCCGGAATAGAATCTTATTCAAGATGGCTCTTTTTGTCCTCAAATGTCTTCATTGCACAGCTCCTCAATACCTTTACAACCTCAGCGAATCTCGACCTGGTCTTCGATCCAATTGTAAAGACAAGCTCCTCTCAGTACCAAGATCTAGAAACACCTCCACGGATAAAGCCTTCATAATTGCTGGTACAAAGCTTTGGAACACAATACCATCAAGCATGAAATCAAAGGATTATATTAATCATGCAGGAAACACTTAAAAAACATATTTTTCCAGTATAGTTTCATTATCATGTGTTGCGCAGCACCATGATCTAGGTGAAATGGTGCTATATAAATCTTGCTTTAAATAATGATAATGATTATTATTGTTATTATTCGGAAGGGGCCTAATATACAGAAAACATTCCGTGCAGAAAATGATCGTACTGGTATGCTGGTCAGTGGCGTATCCAGGACTTGGGGGCCCAATTTGAATTATCTCTATGGATGGCTGTTCTTTTTTTTTCGGCCGTGGAAGAATCCCCATCCCAAAAGGAAATAGTTCGATTTCCGAAATGCTTCAGTCCCCCAGGAAATCAGTAAATGTCTTTTGCACACTGGAGCGAAAGACACGTCTGATGTTTATCTTTGGCCACTTGCAAGTTACTGACACTCGCCAATCAACAACCAGCATCCTCCATCATAATTTGCACGTGATCTCAGCGTCTAAGCTTCCCCATTCCATACCAGCCACTTGATCCAGCTGCACCCACCCCGCTCAAGAAGTTTCGTGACAACGAACACAGCACACTGTTTCAGACGTTCTGGCCTTGTCTCAATACTGGTTTTCGTTTGGGCCAACATATCTTGTTAAAATAGATATCTTACACGATTTACCCACGGACATACTTCTCTCTACTTAGTTCAGCATGATGCATGTAAGCCAAGGGACAGATTGTGTTGATCTGTTTAAATCAAATGGCATCCTCATGAAGGCACAGTGATTTAAGACCCAGACATTTCAAAATTGTCCCCTTGTATTATGCTTTTAATCAGTTCACCAGTGTCTAATGAGATAACGTTCACCTAAAATTATTTTGATTTTTAATAATTTTACCATATATTCTATTGTGCGTACCTTAGCTTTTTTTGATGAAAGGTAGACTTATCATAGTGAAAAAATCAACAAAAACCCTGCTTTCAAAAACAAAATTATATCTTCATATAGAAACCTTTTGATCATTTGTAGCTTAATAGACACTCTTTCAGCGGATATAAATTTGCTTTCGATAAAAATTAATAGAGTGCAGAAATTCGCGTTTACCTTTTACAGTAAATTATGAAAAGTACCAAACAAGAAAAATATTCATCGACATATGTTTGTTGATGCATTTTTACAATCGGCCATAAACGGCCAGGGAAAATATGTCCTGTTTATTCTAAAATTAAATAACTGATTAATTGACTACAAATATTATCAAGCGGAAAATTCGCGCAATTCATCATTGTGCCAAAAAAAATCAACTTAAGAGCCGATTTTTGTCTTGTTTACTTTAAGGCCCTTTTAGGTTAACGGTTAAGACATAACTTAGTTGACTTAGGAATAATCATTTGAGACAGTGTTCAACGCTTTAATCATGTAACTTCACGAACCAGGTTTTCATTTTTTGATCTATTTTCACTGTCTCGATTTTACTGTTCAGATTATTTTTCAAGTTATTTATTCAGATTATTTTGTTCAGGACCTTTAAGTGGCAGTAATAATTGACAGATACTTTCGGAAAATTATTCAGGATGAACTTTAGTGGTATATTGTACACATTTCATGAGCCATAACTTCTTTGTTGATGTTTTCCGAAATGAGTCGCTGCATAAATAGCTGACATCATTTTTGATTATGTACACATTTGCAGACTTACGTCAGAAACGTATATCCAGGGGTCAGACCGTTCCAAAACCTATTCACAGGCTTGGTACATTTAGAGCTTTACAGAGTTTAGCTTCAAAGTAAGGTTTTATTCTCAGTGGGTGCCAAGGTCCCAATATAACGTATTCAATGACCCGAAACATTTCCCTGTGCCACATAAGTTTCCCCTACAGACCTTCACGATCGTGGGAAAGGAGAACTATCGTTAAGCGTTCAGGTATTGACATGTAATGATTTGCTTTCAAATAACATATTTAGTCCTATGGTTTGGAACATCTTCTCTGGTTTGGGATATTTTTGTAGCTGTCCAGGGGAGTTCACTGGCACCAACTGTGAAATTACAGGTAATGTTAACCGTAAATGGTCCTTTATATCTCAGTTCAGTGTTGTGGTCTGTCAGTATTGTTTCAAGTACAGAAGATGTGTAGTTCGAGCACACTAGTACATACATAGCAACCAGGAGTGTCGCTAGAAATCGGCATGACACTTTCCGGGGGGAGGGAGCATTCAACAGCAGCAAACGGCAGTGTTGCAGTCAAGTCCACGACCTTCTAGTCTAAGGCTAGGCCGTATTCCTGGTCTCCAAGGCAAAAAGCGAGTCACTGCCATTTGAGGCCAAGGCCGGAGTGTCCAAAATCAAGACCAGTTATTACACATAGGCCTGCATGTACATGCATGACATTAATTTATACACTCAAAGGAGATTTTCCTCGACATATTTTTAGCACTGCTGGCTGGCACACAATTTCTTTCAGATTCATTGAAAAAAAAATTGTCGTCTGCGATAAAGCAATATCCTTTCTCGTTTTGTTAAAGAAAAATAACAGACTGAAATCTAGAACAAATTCAACTGAAAAACCGGCATTTCTGGGCAACGAGTCATCCACCAGCTAAGTCATTACTATAATCAGCCCACGTTGCCATGGAGTTCAGTTTTTCAGTGCCATGGAGCTCAGTGTCGTCATGAATGATGATGCTAAGTAAAACGTGCATACTAGGTGCACTCAGCCAGCAATCCTGCTCGTCTTTTGTATAGGCCTAAATTAGAACAACAGCTAGGCACAGGACAACTCTTGCTATCAATTTCTGTAGACTGCCAACACTTAATGTTACCCAATCAAATCCCCATTTTATGACAAGTCGTCCATCCAATATTAAACTTCAATTACTATCAAAAGGACGGTTGGACGCACGGATATCCATTTGA
>NW_019091482.1:808882-840703 GCF_001949145.1 Acanthaster planci | reverse complement strand
CTCGCTATTTTTCTGGAATTCCCACTTCGTGTGCACATTAGTGGTGTAGTTACCGCCAAGAGTTGGCTTCCTATATCGTGTCATAAAAGACCTGAAAATTCTTCAAATCTGGCAATCGTGGTTGTATCTGAATGGTCAAATGTGTCTGTTGCCATTGATGTAAGTTTTATTTCCATTTTCGTTTTAGTGTTGAAATTATCTGCAAAAGAAGGTTGTGGGGTCGCTATTTTTCTGGAATTCCCAGTTAATGTGCACATTAGCGTTGTAGTTTCCGCCCAGAGTTGGCTTCCTATATCTGACATGAAAATTCTTCAAATCGGGCAGTCGTGGTTGCATATGAAAGGTCAAATGTTCCTCTTTTTATTGATGTAAGTTCCATTCTTATATTCGTTTTAGTTTGGAAAATATCTGCGAAAGAAAGCTCTGCTGCTCGCTATTTTTCTGGAATTCCCGCTTCTTGTGCACATTAGTGGTGTAGTCTCGGCCCAAAGTAGGCTTCCTATATCTTGTCATAAAAGACCTGAAAATTCTTCAAATCTGGTGATCTTTGTTGCATCTGAAAGGTCAAATGTTTCTGTTGCCATAGATAAAAGTTAAATGTCCATATTCGTTTTAGTTTGGGAAATATCTGCGAAAGAAGGCTCTGCTGCCTGTTATTTTTCGTGTGCACATGATTGGTGTAGTTTCCGCCCAAAGTTGGCTTCCTGTATCGTGTCATAAAAGACCTGAAATTTTTATTAAATCTAGCAATCTTGGTGGCATCTGAAGGTTTGAATGTTTCTGTTTCCATTGATGTACGTTTCATATCCATATTCGTTTTAGTTAGGAAAATATTGGCGAAAGCAGGCTCCCCTGCTAGCTATTTGTTTTTTTGTTTTGTTTTGTTTTTTTTTTTTGGGGGGGGGAATTCCTACTTTGTCTGCACATTATTGGTCTTGCTCCTGCCCAAATTTGTTCTATATATCGTATCATGAAACACCTGAATATGGTCCAAATCTGTCAGTCGTTGTTGCATCTGAAAGGTCAAATGTTTTTCTTTTTATTGATGTAAGTTGTATGTCCATATCCGTTTTAGTTTGGAAAATATCGGCGAAAGAAGGTTGTGGGGTCGCTATTTTTTCTGGAATTCCCAGTTAATGTTCACATTAGCGTTGTAGTTTCCGGCCAGAGTTGGCTTTCTATATCCTGTCATAAAAGACCTCAAAATTCTTCAAATCTGACAATCTTGGCTGCATCTAAAAGGTCAAATGTTCCTCTTTTTATTGATGTAAGTTTCATACCCATGTTCGTTTTAGTTTGGAAAATATCTGCGATAGAAGGTTGTGCTGCTCGCTATTTTTCTGGAATTCCCCCTTTGTGTTTACATTAGTGGTGTAGTTTCCGCCCAAAGTTGGCTTCCTATATCGTGTCATAAAAGACCTGAACATTCTTCAAATCGGGCAATCGTGGTTCCATCTGAAAGGTCGAATGTTTCTCTTTCCATTGATATACGTTTCATATCCATATTTCCTGTAATTAGGAGAATATTGGCGAAAGCAGGTTCCCCTGCTAGCTTTTTTGGATGGGGAATTCCTGCTTTGTCTGCACATTATTGGTCTTGCTCCTGCCCAAATTTCGCTCCATATATTGCATCGTAAAACACCTGAAAATGGTAGAAATCTGTCAATCTTTGTTGCATCTCAAAGGTCACATGTTCCTCTTTTCATTGATGTAAGTTCCATATTTATGTTCGTTTTAGTTTGGAAAATATCTGCGAAAGAAGGCTCTGCTGCTCGCTATTTTTCTGGAATTCCCGCTTCGTGAGCACATTATTGTTGTAGTTTCAGCCCAGAGTTGGCTTCCTATATAGTTTCATAAAAGACCTGAAAATTCTTCAAATCTGGCAATCGTGGTTGCATCTGAAGGGTCAAGGATTTGTCTTTCTATTGATATAAGTTTTATATCTATATTTGTTGTAGTTAGGAAAATATCCGCGAAAGAAGGTTCTGCTGCTCGCGATTTTTCTGGAATTCCCCCTTCGTGTGCACATTAGTGGTGTAGTTTACGTTCAAAGTTGGCTTCCTATATCGTGTCATAAAAGACCAAAAAGGCTTCAAATCTGGCCATCTTGGTTGCATCTGAAGGGGCGAATATCCTTCTTTCCATTGATGTAATTTTGATACCCTTATATCTTTTTAGTTAGGCAAATATCTGTGAAAACAGGCAGACGTTCTGATTTGCTCGCTATTCTTCTCCAATTCACGCTTTGTCTGCACGTTATTTCTCCTGTTCCCGCCCAAAGTTGGCATCTGAAAGGGTGAACGTCCTTCTTTCCATTGATGTAAGTTTCATATCCATATTCGTTTTAGTGAGGAAACTATCCAAGAAAGAATGCAGAAGTTTTGATTTGTCTACTGGAAATTTTGCTGGAATTACCGTTTCTTCTGCATTATCGGTCCTGTTCCCGCCCAAAGTTGGCTCCGTATAGTATTGGATCATAAAAAGACCTAAAAATGTATCTAAAAGGGCGAATCCATTCATGTAAGTTTGGTATCCATATTCCTTTTAGTTAGGAAGATATCCACCAACGAGGGTGGAAGTTTTGACCTTACTACTTGCTGCTTTGTTCGATTTTCCATATGTCTGCACATTACATGTCTTGTTCCCGCGCAAAGATGGCGTATATTGAAACATGGAAGACATGACAATTGTCCAAATCTGACAATCCTGATGGCATCTGAAAGGGCGAAAGTGCCTCTGTCCATTGATGTAAGTTTTATATCCTTATTTTTCAGTTCTTGTCTGAATCCTTTCTATTTTTGTTCAATTCCCCCTTCGTCTACACATCACAGATCCTCTTCCTAGCCAAAATTGACTTAAAAAGTTGAGGCGTAAAGAGTCCCTCTATCCATTGATGTAGGTTTCATATCCATATTTGTTCGCTATATGATTTGTTTCATATTTGCTTAAGTTAGTAAAATACCCTCGAAAAAAAGCAGGGGTTCTTTTCCCACTGCTTGCTATATTTGTGCAAATCTAAACTTGTCTACACTATACAGGCCCTGTTCTCGTGCAATGATGTCTCCGTAGGCCCTATATTGCAGCATAAAAGACCTGAACATTGTCTAAATCTGGCAATCCTCGTTTCAACTGAAAGGGTGAAAGTACCTTTATCCATTGATGTAAGTTTCGTATCCATATTTGCTTTAGTTAAGAATTAATACGCGAATAGGAAGGATGTTTTGTCTTACTGCTGGCCCCGTTTGTCTACATTTCATAGGTCTTCTTCCCGTGCAAGGTTGGCTTCATACATTGCAGCATGAAAGACCTGAAATCTGTCCAAATCTGGCAATCCTGGTAGAATCTGAAAAGCTGTCATGTGGCGCCTCGCCATTTTGAAAGATGGATGCCTACACCTCTAGAAAAATAGACCGTTTTCAGGCACCGGTTTCTTCTATATTTTGGGGCAATTTACCGGCCTGTATCCTTTGCTCCACGGATGTTTCAGAGAGAAATTATTAACTGCACGTTTCATTCTTATTTTAGGGTCATTTGCATAAGTAGGCCTAGTGAGGGCAATGAGAATTCGTGCTAGGCAAGCAGCTGCTTCCTTTTCCGTCTTATTCTCACCTTTTGGAAATAAAAATTCCTGCCCAAAATATTTTCATGGTAAGAAAAGGCCTTTTCTTAATGTATTTTGTAAAGAAAAATTGAGATATAGTTCTAGAGTGGTCAACACTAATGATTTTGTGAAAAGCTCTAGGCCTACTCGTAAGCTGTAGTTTGTTTACGTTTTGGTGTGATTTTTGAAGGGTCGAATCAAAGAATTCGAAGTTTTCCTGAAGTTTTCAAAAATAGGCTGTGGTGGAGAAAGGTGTGAGGTTTTATATTGCTGACGGTTTTCCGCTGGATTTTTTCTCTTCCCCACCAAACGCGCCGTTTACATAACGACCTAACTCGATGAAGAGCAAAAAAAGTGAGCGTATTTTGGGAGCACATGCAAACAAATAATTGCGTAATTCGCACTCCAATGGATCTGTCGATTCGCCCATTGTTTGCCTAGGTCATTCAAAATCATTATACTCCTAATACTGGTGGTCCATGTATTTACATGTCTTTTATATGTCTGTGCCTTTACTGGAGCAATGCAGTTTGTCCCCCTGTTGAGTATATTAATAAGGTGTACGAATTTGGGGCGCGTTTTCGCCACCTTAGTGACCATAGCTTGTTTCTGCTTTGGGAGTTGGTTGCATTTTTGCATTTTCGCGACTTTTGATGATACCTTTTCGACAGCATTGTTCTGATATTAAAGAAAACAGAAGATATTGATTTATAAAACGTTGCCATCGGCCACGGTGGCAGCCCTAGGCTTGTTTCACGCGACCTATGCACATGTACCTCTAAAATTTTTACACTCTTCCTTTATTGAGTATTCTACAAGTAGGCCTACGCCAACTGTTTGCATTGCTTTTGTAAGTTGCGTGGGAAGGATACCCCACCCAAGGGGTGACATCACGTGTCTTAGTTTTTAAGTCTGGCGTCAAATTCTCGACATGTCCTCTTAATTTCTTCGAACGGTGCAATTTATTCAATCAAATGTCGTCAATAGGCCTAATGGCAAGTCATTTCATCATGTTACAGTGGCTCAATAAATATGTTCTTTGGCCATTGAAAAATGCACAGAATACGTGGTTGTAACTGACTGATAATGATAACGACGGTCAGTCTATCCGTGTACAAACCTGGTGGTTCCCTACGCAGCGGTGGGTTGCCTTTTACTTCCATAAAATGAAAGTGTATCTATCACAGACTTAAAACCCGTATGCACATAAAACGAACCATTGACCACCATCCGAGACAACCTTTTTGTGCATGATGCTCCCAGTACAGGTTCAATTCTCAAACACAAACCTTTTTGGGGAATCTAATTTGATTCGTCTGTTTTGCAACTCGTTGTCCGACTTAAGAAATACATCATTACGTTCTCCCAACGTTTGAAAAAATGAGTAGTACATAGCAAAAGCCATCCTTCATCTTGCTAATTGTTGAAAAACTGATCAGAGGCATGTCTCCATGTGACCCCTAAAGCCATTTCCCACGTGTCCCCTGGAGACATTGTGTCCTTTTCAGGCGCCCCCTCCTGGAGACAAAGTGCCCTTTTCAGGTGCCCCCCAGACATAGTGCCCTTTTCAGGTTCCCCCTGGAGACATAGTGCACTTTTCAGATGCCCCTGGAGACATAATCCCCCCTGCAGGTGCCATCTAGACACATAGTGCCCTTTTCAGGTGCCCCTTGAGACACAGTGCCCTTTCCAGGTGCCCCTGCAGACATGGTAGTGCCCTTTTCAGGTGCCCCTAGAGACACAGTGCCCTTTTCCGGTGCCCCTGGAGACATAGTGCCATTTTCGGGTACCCTCACTTTTTTTTAAGAAATTAAGAGTAACTTTTCTTCCCTTGGGTTGGAACAGTTACTCTCAAATAAACCAACCTTATTAGAAAAAAAAAGCTGCTCACCCCGGTAAATAACCTGTTAAGCCAATGAAAGTGATCAATCAATAAATAATCCTATTTCATATACGAAATGTGGTGGTTTTCGTCAATGAGGGGATCAGTCTTTCGCTAGTGAATTGAGCTGGTAAATGTGGCAGAATGCACACATGGCTACAAAGGAACAAATAAATGCTTCAATGTCCGTTTGGGAAATGTCCATTTCAATTAATTACAGGCATCCATATTGTCTTTTTCAGGAAACGTTATTTCGGAGCTGAAAATTGTTTCCTCGGCAGCAACTGGAAAGTTCTTTTGAATTCCTCAAATTTTACCCGACCTTTTGAGGAGGACACATGATAGCGGAACCCTGGAAAAAGTCCCAATGCATATAATGTTTTTCACAAACAAGTATAAACATTGAAACACCTCCTATATAGTCCCTTTTGCCATTTTTCCCTAACCAATTAAGAATTAACTAGCTACAGATTTTTGCCCTGCCTGACGTGTATTACCACGCTGTATACTCAGCGTTTGCCCCCAAAGGATTGTGAAAAAACCACAAGCGTACTCAAACGGGACTCGAACTTGCGTAAGTTTGTGGGACTCAAACTCAGGTAGGTATGAATCCCACCTTCGGGGGCAAACACTGAGTATACAGTGTGATAATACACGTCAGGCGGGGCAAAAATCTAAAATTAATTAACATCTCCCCGGCGCAAATCCATCCTTGGAAACAATTAGGAATTGGTGAATCCATCAAACTCTTACTGTCCTGACACTACTGGAAACTGAGTCTCACACAGTCGGAAGTCTTCCTCCATAAAATTCATAACATAAAACCCTCTCCCTCCCAAGGGAAGAATAAATCATCCATCTTCGTGAAAAGTTTTGCCAAAATCTGCACAGCTGCATACCTCAACTACATGTACATGTCTTTTTTTTATACCTTAACCAATAAGAACAGCTTTTAGATATGACAAAAAAATAATGCTGAAAACATTCAACAAGTACAAGTGCATGTAACATGCATTTCAATCTTAAAAATTAGACGTTTTCCATTATGATGTTTGAAACTAAATTTAAGATCCTCACTTTCCACAGGTTGCAAACCTAAATAAGTTAAAAGGGCACTAACTGCCCTGGAAGTGACAAAAGTACATTCAATAGTTTCGGTTTCACACTTCAAAGCTCAGCAGTATTGAGGACAGTACTCGGAAAGATTTGCCGTTCTTACATGGACATTTACTGACCACTACTCCTGCTTTTCCCATTCTCATCCAATGGAAAACAACAAACATGAAGCATACAGCACTGCGTATATGCATTTGTATGGCATACTCTCGGACACAAATATTATACAATTAGGGTTTATCAACACTTATTTTATAATCAAGAGGAATTTGTTTTTTAAGTCTAATGTTTCCCTTGTGCCGACAACAAAAATACAAAGAGACATATTTCAGGAAAAAAATACAGTTTCACGATAAATAATTTAAATATTCTCTCTCCTCTAGCATTCTGATCATGGCAATAGAGACAAAAATGCTGCTCAGAGATACTTTGCACACAGAGCAATACAAAGAGGAATATAGCTCTCCAACAGAGAGTGAACGAGAGCGTGTTTAAATATTATCACGAATATCCTGCATTCTTCAATAAAGTACTGAAAATACACATAGTGTGTTTGGACATAAAAATCAGTCTATTTCAGCAACAAAGAAAGATCTGGTGATGATTCACATCATGTTGTTGTTAAAGTTACTACCGAAGACACCATGGAATGATACATGTTGCTGTGTAAATTACCCTCGTTACTACAACTACATTATGTCTTTTCATACTTGGCTAGCATCTGCTTAAGCATCTTGATTTCTGCATCTCTTTCAGAGAGCTTGGCACGTAGATCCTTGATAACCTGGTTGAAAGACAGAAAGATAAAAGCTGCAGCAAGTGGTTGACAGGGGCCAACGCATTTCGTAAGTGTACCGAAGAGAATTAACCTTAATAGAATTAGGATGAAATTAATTGGAATCGCTGGCTGGAAGCTGATTTAACGTTAACACTCCAGCCTTCTTTGTCAAGAAACCCTGCCAGACACATCAAACTGCATCATTTGTCAGAGTACATTGCCTGCCCAGTGTAACAATATCCAACAGGTCAACTCTCACCAAGGCCAAACAGCCTGAGAGTCTGTGGTTGCCAGTCACCACACGATTCAACGGTAACATCGTTCATTGGGACTAGCTCCCATTATCTTAACATGGCCAGTTCGTTCGGCTGCTGTTGATTGCCCATACAGCAAAGTATATCAGACCTTTTCACCTGATGCAGTGTGCTGCGTCTGGTAGGGTTTGGGTTAATAGGAGGCCAGTAGGATGTCCAGGGGATTGAAGTGTCAAATATCACTTCAGTTAACCAATAATAAAAAGTGAATTCATTTCTCAATTCTTCAGTGATGTGTATGGTATGAAGGCTTGCACCATGGGACTACTGAGCAGGGTAGTTTCTGACGTTGGGGAGGTCAAAATCTTGCTGGGAAAAAAAACAGCTTTTACCTCATCTTTGGAGAGGAAGAGTGGGCCCTTGAGGACATCAGCTGCATGTGGCCGACGGCAGCTCTTAGAATGGGTCAACTCTCCTATGGTCTTGTACTGTGAAAAATCAAACCCAACATTGGCACATGTTATCATAAGAGGACTGGTTGGACAGAAAACAGAGGCTGCATTCGATGACTAGTGGATCTGAGGTCAACGTCTTTGAGGTCTGAGACACAGAATGCCCTTTCCTTAAAATTTACTTCTGTAACAACCAGGGCCTTTTGCCCCATTAGCGCCTTTGCCAAACCCTAACACTTCCCAAGATACCCCGAGGCAAATTCTTTGATATTGGGATATACCAAGCCCCCTAGCAAGTAATACTGTCTGGGCCCTGCTAGCACTGAATCCTTTGAACTCATTCAAAATAAAGAGGTCTGCCACCTCATCTGCCACTGCTAGGCAGATCGAACAAACAAGAAATCTGTTCAGAGAGATCTATCCTTTAGGGACACACATGGATCCATGTGATGGTGAAAGTCAGGGAGGTGTAGTGGAGTAAATGAATTTGAGCACAACTATTCCAACTAACAGGACATAAGGAACATTAAGGAAACCATTGCTGTCAGTGGTCAAAGACATATGGGCACCCACGCCTCTCTAATGTATTTCTGTCTGAAAAGACAGCTTTGTGCACATTCAGTTGGAAGGTATTTTTTCATTAACAGCAAGGTGGTACGTGAGCAATGTGTCCTTCCTGGGTTCTCATTAATGGGTCTCAGAAGGCCTCATCACTAGGTTCTACAGAGCTTATAAGGCTTCTTGTACTGAAAAAGTTATAACCACCTCGCGGAAAACTCACAGGCAAATCAATTGACAGATTCCCGTTTTGTTATAATCTGTCTAAAAACACAGCCCACGTTATCTGAAAGTACTGTCTTGTATACGCAGCATTAACGCACCTGATCAGGCCACCTCTTGTGAATTTCGCGCGGAATGCTGCCAAGCCGGACCTGCTCAATCACTTTGGCACGCTCCATTTGTGTGGAGAAGGGATGGAACATCTCAAACAGGATGATACCTGAGCTGAACATGTCCGCCTAATGGAGACAAAAAAGAATTACAATCTATCAATAAATCATCAAATATTACATGTACATGTCATGAAAAACGACAAAAGCCAGCACTGAGGTAAAGCTACCTCGATGCAAATACCTTAAGAGCCAAAGAGGCATTCTGCGTATACGCATGAAGACCGTGCAAGTGTGGTACCGCTACAATGACTTCTAATACCAGTAGCAGGATTAGTGTATAAAAGACAAAATTACCTGAGATACTATGCCATTACTATCCATGCTTATGAATCCGTCAACAGTCTGGGGCAATTTCAAATTCTGGGGGAGAACACAACTCAGAGCTTTCCCTCTGGAGAAAATAACTGGCCCAGACCAGTTTCATCTAAAACGGAATCAAGAGCTAGAGTGTGTCTGCTCCAAGTGGGAACTCGCTCCGTGTGCGCACAGGTTCAAGCATATTTTTTTTGGGGGGGGGGCTAGGAGCTCAGCACATGCAACCAATCTCTCTTTTAAAAAAATGTAAGGTTTTGCATCATGCAAGCCACGCACAGAAGCAGAGCTGAAAACCTCCAACCAAGTGGCCTTTTCTTTGCTGGTGAGGGTGCACTTCAACTCATGGCAATTAGCCCCGTAATGCCCACAACCCAACTCTACGCACAGAACTCCGACTCCTATGGTACAGAATTAACCAATGAATTCGGTTCTCAGACTCCTATTAACCACATCGCGGTGGGAGCATTTATGAATGTTGATTCTGCTGGGACAGGATCTTTTTCATTTTTTTCTGTTTTTAAAATTCTTTAAATATTTAAATATTCATTTACTGGACACTTACACCCACACGAAGCACAGTCTGGTTTCAACTATAATCTGACAGACAAAATCTATTGACGCTGGCGTATTTCAGCAAAGCCTGCTGCCTTGTAAAAAGAGCAAAGATTGTACGGTGTTACCTAATTTTCTTTTGTTCACGAAATTGACACAGTGGGCTGCTGACCTCTTTCAATAGGGGTCAGATTAGAGTGCAGCGGTACTGTGTGACTCATCACTGCGGTGGCGGAGCGCTTTTGTCCCCGGGGGTAATGCGCTCGCACTAAATGCCCCAAACAGTGGCATACTGTTCAAAATAAATGATGGATTATCTCCACTACTGACAGTGAAAAAATGTTGGTAATTCCCAGCAGCCTGGTCTTTTGTTACGAGTACGGTCTTTTGTTACAAGGCCCAGTTCCCTTTGTCCGATTTCAGAGATCCCGGCTGTGCATATAAAGAATACGTGCCAGACACTTGGCTCTCCGGCGGCAAGTGGTTAATTTTTGAGGGGAAATAGTACACACCGTGGCCTATTAAATACAGGCACACATACCTTACAGTCGTACTTGGAGCCTTTCAGCTGTTCTGGTGAGGCATATGTTGTTGTGCCCACTGCCACCGTGTGGTGCACAGGTTCATACGTATCTGCTAGAAATGCCAAAGTCATTACAGCACTGGTGAAAAAAGATTGTTGGTACCGATATTACCTGCCCTAACTATGGTTTCACCTTTACTAGGATGCAGACTATGCCCCCATGTAACAGAATGCAAGGGCAACAGCTTAAAGATGTTACTTATTGGGCGTGGGGGAAAGTACAGTAGAACACTGCTATAACCAACACGGAAGGGTCCACACAAAATGTTTGTTATAGTGGTCATTCAGAACAGGGATTTTAAGTCATGGACGTACACCTTCATTCCGAACCCTGGCTCATGCCCAACTGTGTGTTGCTGCCTTCCACACAAAAGTTTCAGTCTGAGGATTTGGGTAGAATCATAAAATGAATGATTGAAATGTGCAAGATATTTATCAAAGATTTGTGCGAATTGCATGTATATAACAAATGTAATCCGATACATCATAATCAGGAATATGCTGCTGAGGCCGCTTACGTAATGGCCGAGTAAAGTAGGGATGTGGGTAAATGTTGAGAAAAATCAATGTGGCGGTTTCTGTATATTTTGGAAGTGTATGTATGAAAGGTTGCCATCAATACACTTATAATGTGTACCTTTTGAAAGCTTATGAAATCCTCTTTCTGACCATGTACAAATTTCAAAGTCAATTTGAGACTTGATTTTGATGTGCTGGGTCATAAATGCTAGCATCTATTTGGGTATTATGTTTTGTTTCGGTGATTTTTGAGGTCAAATCTCCAGGCTTTGCGGCAATGCAGGCTACCCATTAACAATGCATGTACCTGTAGAGACTGTGCCACAGGTTGGCCGTTGTTCCATTGTGAGTGTGATTTTCCTCGACTAACTGGGTTATTATCAACAGTTCTAAATATGATTCTTTTATTGAAAAGAAATTTGTAATGTTGGAGTGCAAAGAAAATTTGAGAGCCAATGGGGATACCAAATGTTTGGTACAGCGGTGTTCGTTAATGCAGCATTCTACTTTATTTAAAAAATTACGCCTGCTTAGGCAAGAAAATGAGTAAAAAAAATTTATGAAAAACTTTTTGGGTGGAAACACACAGCATACATACCACATACTCCATTAGGGGGATCAGAATCTTGCGATACACTCTCCACCACGAAATTCTCCTTGGCAAGACCAAAGTCGCCGATTAATACTTGCAAGTCATCACTGGATTCTTCCAAGAAGATATTCTTTGGCTAAAGCAAGACACATGTGCCATTAAATCATCAGGTAACTAACAGCGCAAGTTTTGCAAACCAAGAAAAATTGTTTAAAGCACAAGCCTCAGTTTAATATAAAGTCCAGGTGGATCTGCATGTCGTAACTTGTAAGTATATCATTAAAGGTGAACAGTTGGGCGGGGGGAGAAACAATGTTACAATTTAGTCCTTGAGCACGGGAGCATGGCAAAGCCCATTCATATACCAGTAGCAGAGTGCTTGAATGACATACATAATACCGGTATGCAACAATTTGCGGCACACGTCCAATATGCAGTAAAAATAAGATCGATGAGATTCCATAAATTTCCAAAATGCTTTCAGACAACTCAGTGAGTTGTTCAGTTGAGCAATGCCGAGACCCGGGAAGACGTGTACCAGTACCTTAAGGTCTCTGTGTATGAGCCCCTGGGAGTGTATGTACTTGATACCACTGAGCATCTGCTCGAAGATGTGCATGTTATCTAGGGCGTTCACCAACTCCAGAGCATCTGTAAAAAGAACATGGCAAATGAAGAGCCAATTTAAGTGGCAACCGGCTTGGCAATGCTGCACGTTCCCCAGGCTGGTAGAGCTGGCTTGAGTAGGGGGTGCTACCAGTAAGTTAACAAGAATACAGTGTACACTCCAGAATGCTAATCACACAAATGACATTTGTAGGCAGCTAAGAACATGGGTTCAACCCACATTAACAAATTGGCTGGTGAAGCTGGGACATTAACCACTATTAAGTAATGGAAGTTCTTTCAGTGTCATTACAATCAGGAATCCATGCACATGCTATAGTGTTATAGGTTGTACTCATTCAGGGGAAAATTAGTCAGGTGCCCTGATTCTTATGTTCAAATCAGTGTGTGTAAAATGTGTCCCAAAATTTACACAAGTGTATAAATTTGTCAATGAATATCTAGGCAGGTTAAAAAAAATTGCAAACAAAATGAAATGAAAAAAGGCAACAACAAAACCACACACACGTTTTTCTCAATTTTCACATGCGGTGTGTGGACATCTTTTTGTTCTGCTTTGGTTACGAAAACTCAGGGAAAATGCTCCAACTATGAAACATGTACCTCCCTGAGAGGGATTTTTTTATGATTTCCTGGACCGTTCCTCTTCATTTTGACACAAATAACCCTGACCTCAAAGTCCCTCTGAAGCTGTTTTTCATAGAGCAGAAAAAACACTGTGTGGACATGTGCCAGTCTACACATCTTTTAACCCTATGTTACATGTATGTGGACTTCTTTTGTGCAGAAATCTGAAATATGTACAGTGTATGCCACACTTGTACACACACATGTACTTCTTCTGTTGTGAGGACAAACTTCTTTCACTTGCTTTATGGGGACCAAACATTATGGGGACCTTGAAATGTCCTCAAAATTCGGCCCTAATTTGCTAAATATATGAGACTGAAAGCTTGTCCACACACACACCCAAGATGAATTCTTAGGGTCATCTTAAATAGTTGATACAATAAAAATAGATTCAAAATTCTTACCCTTGACTTGTTCTGTCTTGGTATTCCGATCTCGAAGCCAGTCTGACAAGGTGTGCGAACACAGCTGCATCTGGATGTACAGATTCACTGTGAACACAGGAAAGGCCTGCAAAGGCCTTATCATCCTGTTCCTGGGCTCGTCTTTGATATTGTCCTGGCTCTTGGATCGGTGTCGCCTCCTTTGCCAAGGCGCTGTGGCCTTGCTTGGGTTGTTAGGGGTGCTGTCCAGACTGATGATCTGACACTTGGACTGTTTCTTATTGCCAGTAAGCAGGTTGCTCTGCAACGGCACTGAACCAAATGTGCCACGCCTCAAGTCCCTGGGGTACTGGTACCTCCATGAGTTCTTGTTGTGGTCTACTGTGGACTTTTCAAGAGGGACAGAGGTGGTATTGAGACTGAAGTCGGTAGAGCTACTTGAGGGTTTATCACCTGGGTGAATAGGTTGATCGAAACCATTATCTGCCCTGGTGGCAGCATCCTTCTGGATGATATCTGAGACGGTGCCCGTGTTATTCCCGGGACTGCTTTCAAAGCAAATCTGCAGATCCGAATATTCTTCATCTTCGAAGTTCACATTCACCGATTCTTGGGTGTGGAACTGTATGTCCGATTCGGATAAGCTGTCCTGTTCATACTGGCTGGATTCTACTTCGGTTGTCCTCAACTGGGAATAAGAGGATTGCTGAGCAGTCGAAACTGACTGAGAGTAACTACTCTCCTGGAACGACTCTCGATGAGAAAAGGATGTTTGGTGAGATGACGCTTGATGCAAGTGAGTAGTTCTGGTCTCGCATGTGGATTCTGTGGCCACTGAAGACCATGTACTGTACGACGCTTCTGATGATGCCGTGGAAATTTGAGGATTTCTGCATCAAACAGACTCTATCATTTGCTGCTGTCATGTTTGAAAGTGAATGGTCGTCACAGCTCTGGTCGATGTAAAGATTGCCCTGATCACAATGCACCAGAGGCGTTGTCGGCGAGGCGACTATTGTGCTGGTAGAATCGCTTGGGCTTCGACTGAGGCTACTAGGACAACCAGCGGTGGACTCCATGGATGAATGCTGCATGTGCTGGTGTAAAGGGGACACCCTGTTCCTGTCTGTCCAAATGTCAGGCGATAGTTCCCCTTTTGAGTCGACATCCTCAATCTTGACTTTTTTCTTGTCTGTGGTGGAACTTTCTTGCTCGCTGGAACTTCTTGGGCTGAAATCACAGAAAATAAAGACCATCGATGAACCATCGCAATTTATATTCAAAACTTTCCGCCAAATCACAGTTTGAAAGGAATCAGACAAAAATGAACGGACGTATAAAAACTTAATGCTGCTGCATCAGTGGAATTTTGATTTTGTAGGTCACTGGGTAACCGTTACCCCCAGTCACAAGTTGGTCTAAACGCATCACTAGTTTCTCTACACAGTTCACCTTTCACTCGATGAGGGTAGGCATTTCAATTTGGAGATCGGCTCCTGTCTGCTCCCACCTTGGTAAGTATGCTTAGGATTGGAACTAGCCGGCTCGGGTTCGATCCAGGAAGTGTTGTAACCAACCACATTGGGATGCTTGAGGCTGGCTAAGAGCTGAACCTCCTTTGCAAGCTGTTTAAATAGGTAGAAAAAAAGGTCAGTTACATTGTGGGGAAACTGGTGTATGTGTTTGTAAATAAGAGGTTATGCGTTAATGCGTCCTCAGAGGGTAAGAGCTTTGTATTACTGGGATAGGCTCGAGTAAAGGTTTTGTGCATTCGTTGTAACTAAATTGAAATAACAAAAAACAGTCTCTGAGACACCATATAGATGCGGGCAATGCATAGCGTCTAGAGGGGTAGTGGAGTAGAAATGTACCTTGTCGAATAAAAAGTGTTCAGAAAATAATGGCTGGCAACTTCTTAAATCCTTCAAAATCAATCACTTAGTAGGAAACTCACGGTGCATTCTTTCCCATAAGATATCAAGTCCAATGAACAGTTGCTGAGTTCTACATTATGTCATGAACATTTTGTTGCCTGAATCCTGCCAAATCTTACTAAACCCTGGAGTGGATTTTGGAGGACATCAGAGGGTTGGGGTTAATTTGTGTTTAGAATCAAGAAATAGGATGTGTAAGATTCATTTTGTAAATAGTACACTGACGTGATGGGAAGCAGTAGTCCTTACAGCTACATGTAGATGACACCTGTTTTGTAGCAACTTAATCATGCTCAAAATCTGTGCACAATGTTACTTTCATATTAGCCAACTAAAGTGATTTGGTAACAAAATTCATACCGTCAGAAAAAAAACAGCAGCTAGAGAATATACATGAAAGTAGAAGAGGCATTTAGAAGAGATAAACACAAAGATGTTGAGATGCATGTAAGAGTGTGATTTGCCTTTGAATGAAAACAATGTAAAATTGTGAAAGACCTTGCGGTGAAATTTGAATAGAAGCTTCATGGAGAAAATTGCGAGAGGTTCACTGATTGCTGCTGGCTTTGGTGTCATGTTTATCTAGCTTTATTTACCTGGAATGACTTTTCAATGTTTGTTTGCTTCAATTTGATCTTCTTGACAGCGTACAAACATCGGTCCAGCTTGCTACAAACCTACAAATTGAATAATCAGACATTCAATTTCAGACACAAATGTCAATGTCCGGTTATACACGTGAAAGGAGGGAAGAACAGCTGACACATCAAAAATGCAGCAAAAATTTCATTGCATAATTTCTATTATATTTATTTACATCTGACAGAATTCATTTGCTCTTAAAATCAATGAAATCACTACCTTCCAGCCAAGATGAATTATTGAAATTATTTCATTGATTTTTACCTTCCCTGGCAAGTAAGCTGTAATAGTGGTCATGTAGCTGTTCTCTCATTTGGTTGTGCATTTATAAACCAGTTACAACCTACGAGGCATAAAGTATTGGAGGCCCAACCTTAGGCCTTCCTAACCTTGTATACTTTGCCAAATCCTCCTTTGCCAATCAAGCACAGCTCCTCAAAATCTGTTTGGTATCGTGTGGATTTGGAGTACAGAATTTCCTCTGGAGATATCCTGGGTAGACTAAACGAGGGGCTCTGTAACTGGAGGAAGACGGCTGTCCTCTCCTGTTCCGTGCTCGGCAGTGAAAGGTAACGAGGCTATGAGAGGCCAAAATGCAGAAAATAATTTCCTAGGCAAACCAGCTTAATCCTTCTCAAAATATGCAAAAAGACTCAAATAAAGAATGCAAAAGAGACATTCTCTGCACCAGTTAACGACTCTTTCAAAATGCATACAATATGTTACCATGTTAAGCATTTATCTGTGGTTGGTCTCTGCATGCCTGCCTCAATTCTTTCTAAACCTACTTGTGGGTTATAACAGATTTGAAGGAGGATTATAGCTCATGAGCTCTAAAAGAGAGCTACAGAGAGATCAGTGAAAAATGGCTCACACTGTTGAATGAGGGTAATGCTCTCTCAGTGAAAATTACAACGACATGCAGTAGCAGATGTGGTTCTGCGCACTGCACTGATCAATCACAGCACTGGTACATGTAATGCACTGGTTACATAGGCTTCACTGCCATTTGTGTACTGCAAAATCCCAAAACTACAACAGTTTAGACCTCTTGTATTGTTTTATCTATAGTGAGGTAAAAGATAAGTCAAGTGATTTTTTTCTAAGCATTTGAAAAAGTCCATTTCCACAGTTACTGCCAGTGATTTGGAGTGCCAATTATGCATATACATGTATGTGCGCATGCGCAAAACTTAAATTTTGTTAGTTGCTTTCTGTTACAAAGACTCTCTTGGTGCACTGACCTGCATGTCTGGTTCATGAAGGTGCTGTGATGTAGCGTGCATCATCTGCCTGAAGACGTTGGTATAGGCAACTTGTATTGAAGAAAGTGTATCAATCACGTTCTGTGAAGGTAAAAGCTGGAGAGATGGAAACAAAGCCTTGAGCTGAGTAAGTATCAGCCAGTGTTTTTCACCATCCAGTTGTCTAAGTACCGTAGATCAGTGGGGCCAGTCTTCTTAAACAGGAACCAAGACCCACCAAGGTCTCGGATTGGCACAGGCATCACTCTGTGATACAGTCAAATCTGCCCAAAAAGACTACTCAAAGGAAATGGTAAACGTGTTGTTTACAGGCGGGTGGTCTCTCTATACAGGTAGTGGTACATATTTATGAAAGAAATGTCAGTCAAATCTACCTTATTTTGTAACGGTTGTGTTCTTCCTTCTGTCCCAAATGAAGTGATTCTGTTTTTGTTATTTTCTTAAATAGCATATTTATTTTATTCATGTAGGTGTAAATGCTTGTTTATACTTTGTATATTTTAAAGATTATTCTTAATTATTTTTCTTACACTAAACAGTGGAATCAAAAGCAAGATCGGGAGGGGGTGCCGGGTACTGAGTCATTTTATTTAAAAACACTTTGTTTATTATGAATGTGACAATTAGCTACATTGGTGCAACGCACCACGACAAGGACTCTTTCACTCAGTGCAATATAAATTATGTTGACCCTGAAAGACGTGTTTGGTTTGTTGTTGGCTCTGAAAAGAACTGTTGGGTTTGGTGTGGCCTTTTTGACCCAACAGGGTTCAGTTTAACTTTTCTGAAGAAGTCCTGAAGTGATGACTGGCTGACTCACTTTTCTGCTTCACAATATTCTGGATCTGCGTCTGCCCGCTCTGCAACGATGGCCTAGGCCTAATCCCTCGCATTAAACGATCACACGCATGGTGCAGTAGCTTATCTTCTCTTTGTGCATCCGGATCACTTCCACTTTCATTCCCAGTGAAAGTTAATTCCAGAAAATTTTCCCAAGGTTTCAGGCTTGAAGGATTCAGAACCATATTCTCTCCTTTTTCAAACCAGCGATGTTGAAACAAAATTGTGCAAAATGGCAAAATGATAGAGAATGACGTGCGATGAAACCAAGCATGCGCACGACTTACACCTCATGAGGTGAGCCCAGAGTTCTAAAAAGTAAAATTTTACTTCGCCGATTGAAAATTCAAATGAAACCAAAAGAAATTGGAAAAAAAAAATTAAAAGATGTTTCATTTTCTCAAAAGCCATTGATCTGCTTTTGAAAATTAAAATTTAGTTTATAGAGGGATCCCAATACGACGCTTTTAGCGTCGATCTGCGCACTTTCGCGTTTGAAAACGAGGCTGTATGTGTCAGCTTCAATTCTTAGTTCGATCAGACGATTGAAAGTAAATACATAAAGGTATGATAAATTCAGACTTTTCAGACTTCAAATATTTGTGGAAGAGTCTTTCAAGATTATTCAACACGTAAAATCAAAAGAAAAAATAACGACAATTGACCACAACTAACGTATCTGCGATGGTCGTGTATCTTGTGCAGTAGGCGTGGTTGAAACTGAAGTGGCGTCACACTTACGAACCATACACTCCATGTACTGTGGTCGACTCCACGGGCACGCGCGACGAAATTCAACACAGAGAGCCTCGGTTTCGATGCGGATATGCGCAGACGGCGCTAATGTGAAATCCCTCTATTGCCATTTCAAATGATGTCATGTTTGAATGAGACTCTTCAGAGGTCAGGGGTCATGCATAGTATACATGCTCAAAGAATGCTCGAGATCGATCCCGTGTTCAGGCGATGCGTGTACGTGTGTGCATGCATGGCACCCGCATTTGGTTGAACTTTTAACAAGCAGCTGTCATGTACAGATTTTAGCGCCTGTGTGAACGAAAAAAATGGGCAGTGGCTGGTCGCGTTGTACAGTGGGTCCTTCTACACAGTATGTAAACAACAGTTTTTTAGATGGGAGGATTTGGAAATGGTCGTTAATGACAGATAAACATTGTGCACAGGTGGTCGCTCAGGCAGCTTTGAATGTACATGCACACGTAGGAGTGCTTGCATGAGCTCAAAGTAGAACTGTTTAAGAATTTCTCTCTTGCAGTTGGCAAGATTCCTAAAAGTTCTAGCTCAATATTTGAGGGAGTGTGCTCGGCTTGTGATCCAGAATTACAGTTGTCATGCAAACCTCTCCAATGACAAGTAAAGCTTGAAGACTCCAAAAACTGCAGACGGTGTCGTGTGGCTACTCAAGAGTCAGGGAATATCGTACATATGCACTGGTTCTTGCATGCTTGCAATCTCGGCACAATACCCAAGCCACCATACTGTAGGTAACCTGATCTACAATACCAGGTCTCTTACAGTGGGTCTTTATACACAGTTTGTAAACAACCGTTTTTTAGATGGGAGGATTTGGAAATGGTCATTAATGACAGATAAACGTTGTGCACAGGTGGTCGCTCAGGCACATGCAAATCAGTGTGATTGTGAAGTGTGCTGGCCCAGCAGAACGCTGTCGCTATTCTTTGCTACGTAATAAATGTACGCTCCTTCACACATCACAAATATAGATTCTATCAGGAGAATTAACCACGTCCAAATTACTTGGCAGCGGCCTGAAATTACACACACATTTTTGGTAGCGGCTGTGGCCAGATCCCATAGTGTTGTGTTTAATTTCAAGCCATAGCCAAGTGATTCGGAAAGGGTAAAGGCCTGTACATACTTCACAGGAAAGCAAACAAAAGTTTACACATATTTGTGACATAAGATCATATATTCGTGATGTGAATTTGCAAAAGTTCAACACATTTCAACTCGAGTGAAATTTCACTTCACATCTTTTGTGACGTCAATTTTGTTTTGCTTTTGCATTCGCCTGATGTGAGTGAACTGGCCTGTACTCTCTATCCGGTTTGTAAGTGTGACGTCACTTCATTTTAAACCACGCCCATTGCAAATGCAAAGCACATGGGGTTACATGCAATGATCGCTGTTTACATGGAACCATGGAACTGGAAGTTTACGTGCAACTTCAGCAATTGTCCAATGGAGGCCTGCAAATCGTGGTGTGTCCGCCCTTGTGACGAAATCACTTACGAACCAGATTTTCAAGAAAAGTGTACATTGAAGCCACAACCCCCAAAAATCAGCTGCTCCCCCTTACATTCATTTTGTTCATGTTCTGGCAGATCAAGCGGTACATCTTATCCACCTTCTTGGAGTCCTTCTCGTACGCCGAGCATACCTGATGCAGCAGTGACAACATCATCCCAGAATGTACCATGCTTTTGGGGTCCATAAGGGCCCCGGCATTGGCATCCGAGGTGTGCAGCTCATCCTCTGTGAAAGAAAAACAAACACAGTCAACATGACTCCAAATCCTTCACCTGACCTGCAAACCAATCTCGATCAAGTAAATCTCCCCATGCTGTATTTGCACAAACAATTCCGCGTAGCAGCCGCTCCAATGTCCCATTTCCAAAACCAAACAAAAAGAGCACAAAACTAAAGAAAACAAATCTGTATTTCAGTAACAGTTTTAACCACTTCATGCCCGGGGCAGTTATCAATGTTGATGATGCTGGGATGGGATAATTCTCATTTTTTCTGTTTTCAAAATTCTTTAAAATTTCCTTTCTTTATTTGCTGGACACACCCACATGAAGGACTGTCTGGTGCTACTCTAATCTAACAGACAACATCTATTGACGCTGAAGTATGTCAGCCAGGCCTGCCTCCTTGTAAAGAGTCCAGATTTTGCTCACTGATTTTGTTCACGAAACTGACACAGTAAGCTGCTGATCTCTTTTAAATAGGGGCCAGATTAGAGTGCAGCGGTACTGTGTGGCTCATCGGTGCTGTGGTGGAGCGCTTTTGTGCCCAGTGGTAATCTGCTCGTGTTAAATCCCCAAAACCGTGGTATACTGTTTCAAAACAAGGCTGGATTATCTCCACTATTGGGAGTGAAACAAATTGCTAATGCCCAGCAGCCTGGTCTTTTGTTACAAGTACGATATTTTGTTACAAGACCAAGTTCCCTTTGTCCGAGTTCGGAGACCCCGGCCACGTGTATAAAGAATATGTGTCCGGTACCAGAAACCCCGGCGGTAAGTGGTTAAGCACATCAATTTTTGCAACTACATGTAACCTTACATTTTCATGGAATCTGTTTAAAAAAAATAATAAAACCCCGACGACTCCCCACAAAAAAATCCCTCAAAGGACAACACTCCACAAAAGCACAGGCACGTACCCGTATGTGATAAGGCCAAAAAATTAGCTCAACTTCTGATTATGCCTTTCAAAAATAAGGTTGGTAGGTTGGAAATGCTGTTTTGTTTCAATTCTAATGTAAGTGCTGACTGGATAAGAATAAAAGCTACATGTACCAAAAACTGAAATGAAAAGTAATAAAAACTTGCACCAATTAATGTAAAAATATCTACAGTCGACAGTTCTTAACTGCTTAAGAATGGACAATTCCATCACTATGCACAATGCTAGTCAGGTAATCATGATGGGAAACTACATGTACAAGCAATGTCCTTATATTGCTTGGTAAGTGTGCATGATGCATGGGGAGGTGATAAACCTCATCTTGTGGAAACAAGCTCCCTTCAAGTACAAGCAATACAACCTCAAATAAGATTCATAAACAATTAAAATACATGCACAGACCAGAGATCAGGCCCTGTCAATTAACTTGCAGAAACCTTCCAACACTGATGCTTTTTTTCATGTTCAGCTGTAGAAATACTTTCGTGTAGCGTGTAGTGTAATAACACTACATGCATTTTCATATGATGCAAGATATGGGGCGGAGAGAAACCCCCACCTTTGTGTTGGTCATTGTTCGATCGGTATCTCAGGAATTCTTTACAGACTTCTAGGGGGGATGTGTAACAATAGTCTAGATTGTGTATAGGGATTGGACATGGGGGGTACCCATCTGCCCCATATCGTGCACAGTATCGCATTTCCATCATGCCTTCTTTGGCAATGGCAGAAACCAGTGCTTCAAGGCACTGGGCATTGCTGTCTCGTGTTTTAACTACGGCAATTGTGAAACGCGAAGGGACTTCTTAAAAACACCTCTAAGCAACTTTTTTTCGAGTTGCTGATAGGTGGTTTGTGATGACAGAGAAGACAACAGGATCTTTTTTTACAATTTTTCTAAATTCTAATTTACCAATAGAAATTTTAGGGTCGGGCTGAAAAGTTAGGGTTGGTCGAGAAACTAGAAGCAGAACTATTTTTTATTGGGTCTTATATAAATGTACATGTACAGGTGCCTACATGTATATGTACAGGTGCTTTTAACACAACAGAGAGAGGCTAGAGTAGTATAACAAACAAATTTGGCCTTGGGGACAGGCTGGGGATCCCTCAAGCTGTTGGGACCTTGCACTCTGAAGGCAAGTCATATGGACAAGTGATGCAAAGTAATGCATCTGACTGGGTTGCCCGGCGATACACTACATAATACCCTGGAGGGTGATTGATACGTGGAAAAAGGGGAAATACATGTACGGTGCGTGTGGGCAAAACATGGCAAGCTCACCATCATTGTCATCAAAGTCGCTTATTGAAGAGATTTCTGATGCCATTGTGCTGTCCAGCCTTCATGTGCATCCTACACTGTCACGTTATGTGGCACCCATGAAAGCAGGTCTGTATGAAATGAAAGACATTTTAGAGCTACAAAGAGAAAAAACATGCTGCGGGTACCAGACCCATGTTACACAAAGCTACGGAACCATCACCAACAATGTGCATGCATCAGATCTTGATGTCTATAGAAATAATATTAAAAAGGATAAATTCTCGCTACATGTAGCCACTGAAGTGCCTTGGTGGTCTAGTGGACCAGTGGTACACAGACCTGCAGGCCATGGGCTCCATCCCTTGTTGGGTAAATCTTTAGCTTTCTTTCACTAATTTTTCCCTGCCGTGATCCATTAGCCGCCTAAAGGGGACAAAATGTCAAACTGAGCAGTTAAACTATTGAGGTGTTCACTTTACAAACACTTAAACTTTTCAGAATTTTTTCCCTCTCATTATCCATTTCACTTGAAAAAATTGAACCTGTGTATCGTGATTGTCACTGCGTGTTCTACAGATGCTGCTTGACAACTGTGCACAAACCCTATAAGACCGGTCTGAAAGATTGCTTTCTAAGCAAATAGCTTAATATTTCCATGCCTAAATTTGACTTTTTGGGACATTTCTTTGCTTTCAAGGAGGTAATACATGTAGGTCACTCCATGGAAAAGTTAGTGATGCCCTTTATACAGAATTCTTTTCTGGAATTCTTTCCTTACTCAGCTTTTTTAAACCAACAATCAACCTTTACTTAACATTTACTTTAGTTTTATCTATTCCCCTTTTGCAATACATGTATATATGCAAAAATATAATACAGTGTATATGTACATGTACAGTGTACATAGAATACTTTGAGAGACAGAAAAAGAACAAAGAATAACAATGGAGTTAATACAGTAACAGCAGAGACAGTGATGCAGGAGACCCACAAAATAACAAAGCTTGTCGAGTATGGGTCCCTTTAACAACAAAAAACAATGAGACACATACACATATAAAAGATCCAAACAACTTTGTAGCAACATAGAGGTGTAAAAATGACCAAGGCTTACAACATGTACAAATGATATTGTTTAAAGTAATGCATGAGCCAACATAGATGCATGCTAAATGTAATACAGGTAAAACAAGGTAAAGAAATAAACTAAATAATTTATGCCAATTAAATTGACAATATACTAAGGCTAACAGATCCCAGAGCATAAATACATAGCTAAGAAACACAAACAATTCACATGCAGCAATGGACCACAAAGTACAGCATGACAATAATGACTAGAGGGCTTGATGGTAATTGTTAAATGTGGGGGAAAAAAGAGAAACTATATCAAACTACAGATTTAGGCAAAGCTCAATAAATTAATGATGTTATTTGGGAATGGTCAAACAAATAAAATACATGCAATGATAGACCTCCTGTGAATGACGTCACATTAGAGGACTTTTTTTTCTTCCTCTAAGATAGGCTCGAGTAATTCCTTTCAAACTTTAAAGTGCATTCATTGTAGTTAAATTGAACGCCGTGGCTACTGTTACGGCAGCCGTAACGCATCTCCCATTTTCTGTCGTTACGGCACTGCAACTACGCAAGCACGCCAACTTAGTGCTGATTTCGGACTTTATTTCCCTTAAAAAAATCCTCTAAAGCCTCCGATGAGAAAAGAAAAAAGATTCCTGCTTAGGCCAACACATTTAGAAACCAACCAAAAAAGAAATCACGGTATAAAACATGAAATTTAGGTGAAAAGAAATAAAATGGTCGAGTGTGGATTCAAACTCCCACACCTGTGGTTCAAAACCTTCCACCTTAACCACTCACCCACAACTCATTCAGCAATCCAGGTAATTTTAAAATTATATAAATCGTCGTGATGATCAGCTAAATCATCGCACTTGCACAGTTTAGTGCCATAACGATAGAACAATGAGAGATGCATTACGGCTACCGTAACAATAGCCACTTCGTAAATTAAAATAGTAAAGAATAGACTCTGCCCTAATGGAAAGGGTCTATTAAGGGCATTGATATGTGTAAAAAATCCTGAAAAGCAAATGAAAGAACAACTTTTTACCAACCTTCCCCTCCCCCACATGCCACACACACACACACAGAAAAAACCTAAACAAAACAATCGGCAAACACCTGAAAGCATTCTGACATTTTGTAGTGCCAAACCCACATATGTTTGTTCTTATGCCTCTCCAGCTTCCACATCCTAATAGTAATATCTTGGAGGTAGGAAGGGACTAGCCTACCTCCATGGTAATATCCACAAGCTCCGCACCCAATCTAGGGGATTTTCCAACTTGAGCAAGTCATGAAAAATAATGAACGTGACTCTGCCGCGCTGTGCAGCATTGCTTAGCATGAAGTAAACAGCATGAACGAGAGCCTGTCACGCCTGTTCACAAAATGACTGTTTTCTGATCACTGGCGTGAATACTGCAAGTTTTCAAAAGTTGCTACGACTGGCATTATCTCATGAGTTTTTCTTACACGAAGTTACATCAACTCAGCAGCAGGGGCCAGCATGAGCAGCATCCACATCTGCAACCAGTCCCGCATGTTCACAAGCTGCAGCGAAGCAATTTCTCGAAATAAACACCCGTGTTGCGTCATCGGCAAGGTGTATTCATTTATTATCTATATCCTAAAGTTGCTTTATCTTGAATATCAAAATTAAAATTTGAATAACATAAAGAATTAATTTTCTAAAACAATCTATTTTAAACTGCTTACAATTCAGAAAAATATATTACGAATTAAATTTTAGAGAAGATATTTTCTGAATTTCATGAATAGATCTAAATAGTCGACTTTCCAATGACATCAAAGATGGCTGCGCCCAGGGGAAGTCCGGTAATTGACAAGGAGAAAAAATATGACCGTCAGCTAAGGTAGCATTAAGAGCTTTAACTTAGTATTGTTATTTTTCTAATAATAGCAACGTATTTGGGGTTACGAGGAATATTGATTTGAATAAAGTCTCCACTTGTTAGATAGAGCTTCGTTGCCTGACATGCCTGACGACATGATGTACACGTACGTACATCACTACATGTACCTAGGCTAGTATGAGTCGGAGGGTGATGATCACCTAGGCATAGTCCCAGGCTGGACTCCCTCCGTATCATTGGCCCTTGAACCAAAAATATAGAGATTCCACGAAAGGGCTTTTGAAGTTGTATGAAATCCTTTTGTCGTGTATGGATCACTCACAACATCAAGTTAATCAAACCACCGATGTATTACTTTGGGTGATTTCCAGTTTGTAGAATTTAAATCTGTGAAATTTTGGTTTCAATTTGGGCCATTCATTTTCTACAGTGATTCACTCCTGATTGTCATCTGATGCCAAACTCAGTCTGGATCTGTAAAAATGTCAGAAGGTTTCTGGTTTGCAGTTCTAAGTAATTGGAAAGCACCCATGATTGTGGGTACCAACATGGTACCAACGGCATGCTACATACACGTGTACAGCATGGATATGTTCCATCACAGTTGTACAAGTTTAACCATTGTTGCATGTTGCCTGCGTTGTAGGGGTCCATGGTAATTTGTACACCCGAGGGGACAAATGGCACTCGAGGCAAAGCCGAGGGTGTACAAAACCCATGGACCCTGTCACTGAAGGAATTGGTTTGTTATACACGGCCATAGATTTCATTGCAACAATCTTATGCTAGATACATGTAAATATTAAAAAAAACACTTTGACAAATTGAAACACATGAACAGGAAATTAGATATTAAATTTCAACCAAAATTATTGATTGTGACGTCCTTTGTTTACCTTTGGGGGGGGTGGGAATCTAGGATTTATAACAAACTTGTTTAACAAAGAAACCTCAGATTCGTAAAGCACTGGGGGTTTTGTCGACTGGTTGAATTTCAAGAAATTACTTACACCAAATACTGTTGAGAAGTATTGACAAGATTGAAGAGCAGACGAAAAGAGAAGCTGGTGATTTGGATTGCAGATGCAGAGATCAGAGCATGCGCATCTCCTACAGTAATTGGCTTGTTCTAGTACCACTGCGGCTATCCACCCTTGTACCCAAGATTACACAATTACAACGCAGTAGACACGACACATCAACTCTGGGAAAGATCACCATTATCCATCATTTTTTGCAGCCCGGCAACATCGCCAGTGTGCACGACATGTGAATGATACATGCAGGCTTGTAGCAAAGCACGTGATCAATTCGTGACCAATAAAAATTCACTATCTATGACCATGGCATAACAAAATGAATAATAGACTGCGATAGTCTTTGTACAAATACTGTACAAACTTCCCCTGTGTGTCCTGCTCAAGGTAATACTAATGTAAAATCGGTGTGTAACAAAAATGAGCCCCAGTACAAAGACATGCCTGTGACATTTTCTGTGAGTTAGCCTCGGCTCTGGTGTGTAAAAATATGGGGCATGAAATTGAGACTATAGGCCCCGTTGCAAGAGATTCCACCATTGTCTAATGGCCATTTTGCCAGTTGGCAACTCTTTACAAAAAGAGGAATGAATGCCACATTGGACCGTCATAAGTTTGAAGTGTCATATAACCCAATATACATGTATTTTAGGGTAATTTTAGTGAGGAAAGGGCATCCATCATACCAGTAGGGAAAGGTTATAAAAGTAGGGTAAACCTGGTGGTCTTTGCAACATTTGAAAATTGTGATGGTCAGATATGGAATTCTTTCTTAACAAACATGACAAAGGCATCATGACTTTTTTCATGGAATCACGACAAAATTAGTGTCCCAGCTTTGAAAGTTTTATACATTGTGTCCCTTTTGTATAGAATTGCTCTTTGATATGAGTAACCCATCGTATGGTGTTCCATTGCATGCTTGGTAACAGGTTGTGGGGAGACCATGGACAAGCAGCACTTGAATCGGCCCATGTGTGCCTCATCAATGCTACTGCTACAGGAACAGAGGTCCTCAAGAACCTCATCCTGCCAGGGATCGGTTCCTTCTCCATCGTCGATGGCAACAAGATCAAAGGGGAAGACATCGGCAACAAGTACGTGCTCACATGCTTCCGTTCCATGTACCTACTGGTACCTAGTGTGGACATTCCTCTGTTTTCGTGCAGTGAAAAAATACTAATTTTTCTTGCATTGTGAACACTTGTTTAAGATGTTTTTTTGCTGATGGTTTTCCTGATCGTTCCTCTGAGTTTTGCTGTTAACAACTCTTAACCCCAAAAAGCTCATAAAGTGGTTTTCTAGAAAGGACTAACTTGTGAGGACTTGGCTGATACATGTACTTGTTCATGTGGTCCACACAAAGTTCACACATCCTGCATTACATGGACCTTCAGTGTTGTTCACGGGTCCACACTAAGTACATGCTTGTACATGTAAGGTTTACACAAAGTTGTGTGAAGATGGGCTGGGTTGGGTACAGATGGGGTGAGTATGGTCAGATTTGATTTATTGGATTTTACTGGATGGGATTAGATGTATAAACCACACTGGGTTAGACTTGGCTGTGATGTTGGGGGATGGCTTTCCTTGGGCAACATGCATTTAGCTACATATTATTGCACGTTACGTTTTATCCTTCATTTCATGAGCACACAGTTTGTTTTTTAGAGAAATTGAGTACAAGTACTGGTCAAGCTAGGGCCTGCCTCTTTCTTCAGAATCGCTGGAAATACTCCACTGCATCACCGGGATCACTTTAAGTCAGCCTGTGGTACTTGGTGTAATCTTGTACATGTTGGTATATGTACATGTACAATGTATGTACATGAACACGTATGTCTGTGTGTACATGTAAGTGCTTTGGTGTAACAGTACTGCATTTTGCTACTGGAAACCCATTACTTAACTTGCCACCCTCACCACTGAAAACTTCACATCTCATTGCAAAGAGAGTTTGTCACTTTTTTTTGATACATGTCCTTTCCTGCTTCAGCTTCTTCCTCGACAAGGACAGCCTGGGCAGATCCAGGGCGCAGATTACAACGGAGTTGCTGCTGGAACTCAACAGTGATGTCAGGGGTGACTTTGTGGAAGAAGTAAGCACAGCGTTACCCCCATTCACTTTCAGTTGGTCCAATTTGCTCATTTGCTTTTTTACAGCCCCTTGATTCATTTTAATTTAAAGGTACATAAAACATTTTACGTAAAACGTTCTCAGAATCTGTGTTGCATATCATACACAGAAATAAGTTCAAATCCATGCATATTTTCTTTGCAATAAGTTCCATACAGTTTCACCAATATATTTTATTGTAAATCGAGTTTGATCTGCTACAGTTTTGCTAATTTTGTCAGTTACAAGTAGCCTTTGCACAAAATTAAACCGAGGCCCCGAGCCAAATCAGCCAGAGGTTGACTGATGGCTGCTGTTCAAATTGGACTTAGCCTCTGATTCATGTCTGGATTTAAGAGTGCACCTGCATGTACATGTACATTGTAACAGCATCAGATTCAGCATATCATTCTGCAAATATTTATGCAGTGTCCATAGTAGAATCTGGTACTTAGTTTCTATCTCAGTGAAGTTTGCTCTCCAGAATTCACCCAGTTTTTGAGATCTTTTAAAATGACCTGCATGTGCATTGAGGTCTTCTGACTGAAAAGTATACAGTATTTTATACGGGTCTAGTCCGTACGCCAGTAACATTTCCCCCATTAATGTACTAGATACTTTCAAGTTTCACTTTCTCTGTCATTTACAATCATTGGGCTTTTAAGTCAGAAACAAGTAGCTCTTAGTCTGCTCACTAATGCAAATCTGTTCATGTGTACGTGCAGCTATCGCGTGCAGTTGACTTCAGAATGGACCAAATGTAGGGAGGAGCTGAAGGTTATTCACAAGATGACACAGATGGCCAGATGCTCCAGGGAAACACTAATCTGTGCAATTTTCAGTATTGTGGATGTGTCAATGTTCCCTAAATGACAAGAGATACATGTTGTATGTTGCTGTTTGTACCTACTTTTAGAGCCCAGAGCAGCTCTTGGAGAACAACCCGCAGTATTTTACATCATTCAGTATTGTCATAGCTACAGATCTTGTTGAAAGGTAAGACGTGTGCTTGTACCGTTTGTAATTTTTGAAAACCTTTCTAGTTTGCGTACATGTACGTGTACTTCCATGCCATCTCTCTGTAACTAACAGTATGTAAAATGCCCAACAGTAAAAGATTAGTGCTGATAATTGCCAGCTGGGTTCTACTTTTTGAAGTTTTACCATCCTTACTTGGCCTGTGCTTGTGGTAGACCTTTGTTGTCTTTTATTTTTGGTCTACATTTTTCTACATGTACAAGTACATGACACTTCTTTACAGCCGTTGTTCCTTCCATTGAAATGATGGAGTAATTATACTAAGCTCCGTGGGATTATAGATAATTGCTGATATTGATATATCAGCAGCCCGATGTTGATAATACCGATATATTGGATTTTCGGAGAATGTTCGTAAGCTCAAAACCAATGGCATAATTCCAAACACCTTTTGCAGTTAGACGGCTTAGGCCCCTACCAATTGGTCCTAACCATGCAGCACGCGATAAGTCTGCTGGAATTTGCGTGCTTTTTTAATCTTCCCTAAACAAAAGAGCACCTGGCAACTCCAGCAGCCTGCTGTCAGAACGGGATTCAAATGCAAAGGCATGCATACTCCGGCCAGTCCGTGATCTGAGCAGTCCACTTCATGCATTGCTTCCCAGAACAGCAAGTTCCTCCTTCAACCAGGCACCATTGATGAAATTGCTACGCCACAATACGACATGAATATATATCACCCATACTACTGCGCATATGCAGAGAGGGAGCATGAATCTGATGCCTCATTCATACAAGTTCCGGCAATGGCTATTTCTTAACCACTCGACGATTTTGTCCGGTGTCATATATGCAAGAATACACAAGTACCACTAATGTTGAAGTCACAGCCATATGTAAAACGATCTTCGAGCTTCATGGCTTCCGGCTTTTAAAGCTCCGCTGCGCCGCGCGTTTAATAACCAATGAGGTTTGGCACCCAGACACAAGGGTGTTTGACAGTTTATTTATTTACGCTTTTTCCCGTGTGTGCAAAGGTGCCCTGCCAAATGTATGTAACAATGCAAAAAATCATCGCACACCACATAGCTGAATACTTTTTACTACTTTTTATAAGCTTTTGTGAAGAGAAAAAACAAATCAAAGGTGAATTTGCTGACTGCTATTCTTGGCCACGAAAAATGGAGACTTTTATTTCAAGACAAAATATTGTCAATAACAACAACAATTTTAGTATTATAGCTTCATTTTTTTCATTATATGGGCGCTTTCTATATCGATTCCAATGATAAATTGGTATCGTTCATACCGATATCAAAGCAAAATCAATATATCGGATATTATCGATATGTATTTGTTAACTAACAGTACATGCAAATGTAGAGTCACTGTCCCAAAAGCTATTTCAGAAATGCATTCTTCAAGTTCCCTGCGGCGCGCTGCTTTACTTTGAAATTCCGTATGTCTGTCCTTTGAAATTCATTATGTCTATCCAGTTCTCAACTGTCTATAACCACTCCCAGTTCAAGTGTAACATGAAAATTTGACTCATAATTGAAACTTGTCTTTCACTCCTGCACATACTTTTCCCTATTTACATCTCTTCCTCTTGTAACCCTCACCCTGAGTGGCCTTTTGTGCCTTATAATATTTGACTGTTATAAAAGTCCGCCAAAATACTGGTAACAAAACGTAACTCCCTTATGCTCATTTCTGTCTGATTCCACAATGAGTATTGTGCATATGATCACTATAAAGATTCCCATAAAATCTGTGCTGTATGTTGAATGCAACCTTGACAGGACCTTGCTAGATTTAGCAGCCACACTATGGAATGCTGGGATACCGCTGCTGGTGTGCAGAAGCTATGGTTTCATTGGTTACATGCGTTTGGTCGTGAAGGAGCACACAGGTGAGTATACGATTTGCACGCGGCTCTTCTTATGTTATAGTTGCAATGACCATGAGAATTTCAACAGGTATTTTTCCAGATGATTGAGTCAATGAGTCTTGTGCTCGCAATGAAACAGATGTGTACTAGTTGCAAAGATTTTGAAGTTGCAGCATTGCTCATTGTAGTGGTTGAGTCTTGATT